>CAXIWQ010000196.1:0-111776 GCA_964036275.1 Litoditis marina
ACTGTTCTCAGTAGCTGCAAGGAAAAGAGTCAATAACCGCGTTAATTCGTACTTTGTGGTTGTGCACCACAGAAAAGATAGTTGTATTAAGTTTTTGTAGCTGGGAGCAACAGATTTGATAGCCGTATGAACTGTTCTCTGTAACTGCAAGCCAAAGAGTCAATAACCGCGTTAATTCGTCTTTTGTGGCTGTGCGCCACAGAATAGATTGTCGTATTAGGTTTTTGTAGCTGGGAGCAACAGATTTGATAGCCGTATGAACTGTTCTCTGTAGCTGCAAGGCAAAGAGTCAATAACCGCGTAATTTGTCTTTTGTGGCTGTGCGCCACAGAATATAAAGTCGTATTGGTTTTCGTAGCTGGGAGCAACAGACTTGATAGCCGTATGATTTTTTTTCTGTAGCTGCAAGGCAAAGATTCAATAACCGCGTTAATTTGTCTTTTGTGGCTGTGCGCCACAGAATAGATTGTCGTATAAGGTTTTTGTAGCTGGGAGCAACAGACTTGATAGCCGTGTAAACTTTTTTCTGTAGCTGCAAGCCAAAGAGTCGATAACCGCGTTAATTCATATTTCGTGGCTGTGCGCCACAGAATAGATAGTCGTATTAGGTTTTTGTAGCTGGGAGCAACAGATTTGATAGCCGTATGAACTGTTCTCTGTAACTGCAAGCCAAAGAGTAGATAACAGCGTTAATTCGTACTTTGTGGTTGTGCACCACAGAATAGATAGTCGTATTACTTTCTTGTAGCTGGGAGCAACAGACTTGATAGCCGTATAAACCTTTTTTTCTGTAACTACAAGGAAAAGAGTCAATAACCGCGTTAATTCGTCTTTTGTGGCTGTGCGCCACAGAATAGATTGTCGTATAAGGTTTTTGTAGCTGGGAGCAACAGACTTGATAGCCGTGTAAACTTTTTTCTGTAGCTGCAAGCCAAAGAGTCGATAACCGCGTTAATTCATATTCGTGGCTGTGCGCCACAGAATAGATAGTCGTATTAGGTTTTTGTAGCTGGGAGCAACAGACTTGATAGCCGTATAAACTTTTTTCTGTAGCTGTAAGCCAAAGAGTCGATAACCGCGTAAATTCGTATTTCGTGGCTGTGCGCCACAGAATAGATAGTCGTATTACTTTCTTGTAGCTGGGAGCAACAGACTTGATAGCCGTATAAACCTTTTTTTCTGTAACTACAAGGAAAAGAGTCAATAACCGCGTTAATTCGTCTTTTGTGGCTGTGCGCCACAGAATAGATTGTCGTATTAGGTTTTTGTAGCTGGGAGCAACAGATTTGATAGCCGTATGAACTGTTCTCTGTAACTGCAAGCCAAAGAGTAGATAACAGCGTTAATTTGTACTTTGTGGTTGTGCACCACAGAATAGATTGTCGTATAAGGTTTTTGTAGCTGGGAGCAACAGACTTGATAGCCGTGTAAACTTTTTTCTGTAGCTGCAAGCCAAAGAGTCGATAACCGCGTTAATTCGTATTTCGTGGCTGTGCGCCACAGAATAGATTGTCGTATTAGGTTTTTGTAGCTGGGAGCAACATACTTGATAGCCGTATGAACTGTTTTCTGTAAATGCAAGCCAAAGAGTCGATAACCGCGTTAATTCGTATTTTGTGGCTGTGCGCCACAGAATAGATTGTCGTATTAGGTTTCTGTAGCTGGGAGCAACATATTTGATATCCGTATGAACTGTTCTCTGTAGCTGCAAGCCAAAGAGTCGATAACCGCGTTAATTCGTATTTTGTGGCTGTGCGCCACAGAATAGATTGTCGTATTAGGTTTTTGTAGCTGGGAGCAACATATTTGATATCCGTATAAACTGTTCTCTGTAGCTGCAAGGCAAAGAGTCAATAACCGCGTTAATTCGTATTTTGTGGCTGTGCGCCACAGAATAGATTGTCGTATTAGGTTTTTGTAGCTGGGAGCAACATATTTGATATCCGTATGAACTGTTCTCTGTAGCTGCAAGCCAAAGAGTCGATAACCGCGTTAATTCGTATTTCGTGGCTGTGCACCACAGAATAGATTGTCGTATTAGGTTTTTGTAGCTGGGAGCAACATACTTGATAGCCGTATGAACTGTTTTCTGTAAATGCAAGCCAAAGAGTCGATAACCGCGTAAATTCGTATTTCGTGGCTGTGCGCCACAGAATAGATAGTCGTATTACTTTCTTGTAGCTGGGAGCAACAGACTTGATAGCCGTATAAACCTTTTTTCTGTAACTACAAGGAAAAGAGTCAATAACCGCGTTAATTCGTCTTTTGTGGCTGTGCGCCACAGAAAAGATAGTTGTATTAAGTTTTTGTAGCTGGGAGCAACAGATTGATAGCCGTATGAACTGTTCTCTGTAACTGCAAGCCAAAGAGTCGATAACCGCGTAAATTCGTATTTCGTGGCTGTGCGCCACAGAATAGATAGTCGTATTACTTTCTTGTATCTGGGAGCAACAGACTTGATAGCCGTATAAACTTTTTTTCTGTAACTGCAAGGAAAAGAGTCAATAACCGCGTTAATTCGTACTTTGTGGTTGTGCACCACAGAAAAGATAGTTGTATTAAGTTTTTGTAGCTGGGAGCAACAGACTTGATAGCCGTATAAACTTTTTTCTGTAGCTGTAAGGCAAAGAGTCAATAACCGCGTTAATTTGTCTTTTGTGGCTGTGCGCCACAGAATATAAAGTCGTATTAGGTTGTTGTAGCTGGGAGCAACATACTTGATAGCCGTATGATTTTTTTTCTGTAGCTGCAATGCAAAGAGTCAATAACCGCGTTAATTGTATTTTGTGGCTGTGCGCCACAGAATAGTTTGTCGTATTAGGTTTTTGTAGCTGGGAGCAACAGATTTGATAGCCGTATGAACTGTTCTCTGTAGCTAGAAGGCAAAGAGTCAATAACCGCGTTAATTTGTCTTTTGTGGCTGTGCGCCACAGAATATATAGTCGTCTTAGGTTCTTGTAGCTGTGAGCAACACACTTGGTAGCCGTATAAGCTTTTTTTTGTAGCTGCAAGCCACAGAGTCAATAACCGCGTTAATTCGTACTTTCTGGTTGTGCACCACATAAAAGATAGTTGTATTAAGTTTTTGTAGCTGGGAGCAACAGATTTGATAGCCGTATGAACTGTTTTCTGTAACTGCAAGCCAAAGAGTCGATAACAGCGTTAATTCGTACTTTGTGGTTGTGCACCACAGAATAGGTTGTCGTATTAGGTTTTTGTCAAGCCAAAGAGTCGATAACCGCGTTAATTCGTATTTCGTGGCTGTGCGCCACAGAATAGATTGTCGTATTAGGTTTTTGTAGCTGGGAGCAACATACTTGATATCCGTATGAACTGTTCTCTGTAGCTGCAAGGCAAAGAGTCAATAACCGCGTTAATTCGTATTTTGTGGCTGTGCGCCACAGAATAGATTGTCGTATTAGGTTTTTGTAGCTGGGAGCAACATATTTGATATCCGTATGAACTGTTCTCTGTAGCTGCAAGCCAAAGAGTCGATAACCGCGTTAATTCGTATTTCGTGGCTGTGCGCCACAGAATAGATTGTCGTATTAGGTTTTTGTAGCTGGGAGCAACATACTTGATAGCCGTATGAACTGTTTTCTGTAAATGCAAGCCAAAGAGTCGATAACCGCGTAAATTCGTATTTCGTGGCTGTGCGCCACAGAATAGATAGTCGTATTACTTTCTTGTAGCTGGGAGCAACAGACTTGATAGCCGTATAAACCTTTTTTTCTGTAACTACAAGGAAAAGAGTCAATAACCGCGTTAATTCGTCTTTTGTGGCTGTGCGCCACAGAATAGATTGTCGTATTAGGTTTTTGTAGCTGGGAGCAACATATTTGATAGCGTATGAACTGTTCTCTGTAACTGCAAGCCAAAGAGTCGATAACAGCGTTAATTCGTATTTCGTGGCTGTGCGCCACAGAATAGATTGTCGTATTACTTTCTTGTAGCTGGGAGCAACAGATTTGATAGCCGTATGAACTGTTCTCAGTAGCTGCAAGGCAAAGAGTCAATAACCGCGTTAATTTGTCTTTTGTGGCTGTGCGCCACAGAATATATAGTCGTCTTAGGTTCTTGTAGCTGTGAGCAACAGACTTGATAGCCGTATGAACTGTTTTCTGTAAATGCAAGCCAAAGAGTCGATAACCGCGTAAATTCGTATTTCGTGGCTGTGCTCCACAGAATAGATAGTCGTATTACTTTCTTGTATCTGGGAGCAACAGACTTGATAGCCGTATAAACTTTTTTTCTGTAACTGCAAGGAAAAGAGTCAATAACCGCGTTAATTCGTACTTTGTGGTTGTGCACCACAGAAAAGATAGTTGTATTAAGTTTTTGTAGCTGGGAGCAACAGATTTGATAGCCGTATGAACTGTTCTCTGTAACTGGCAAGCCAAAGAGTCGATAACAGCGTTAATTCGTATTTCGTGCTGTGCGCCACAGAATAGATTGTCGTATCAGGTTTTTGTAGCTGGGAGCAACAGACTTTATAGCCGTATGAACTGTTTTCTGTAAATGCAAGCCAAAGAGTCGATAACCGCGTAATTCGTATTTCGTGGCTGTGCGCCACAGAATAGATAGTCGTATTACTTTCTTGTAGCTGGGAGCAACAGACTTGATAGCCGTATAAACCTTTTTTCTGTAACTACAAGGAAAAGAGTCAATAACCGCGTTAATCGTCTTTTGTGGCTGTGCGCCACAGAATAGATTGTCGTATTAGGTTTGTGTAGCTGGGAGCAACAGATTTGATAGCCGTATGAACTGTTCTCTGTAGCTGCAAGGCAAAGAGTCAATAACCGCGTTAATTTGTCTTTTGTGGCTGTGCGCCACAGAATATAAAGTCGTATTGGGTTTTTGTAGCTGGGAGCAACGGACTTGATAGCCGTATGATTTTTTTTTCTGTAGCTGCAAGCCAAAGAGTCGATAACCGCGTAAATTCGTATTTCGTGGCTGTGCGCCACAGAATAGATAGTCGTATTACTTTCTTGTAGCTGGGAGCAACAGACTTGATAGCCGTATAAACCTTTTTTTCTGTAACTACAAGGAAAAGAGTCAATAACCGCGTTAATTCGTATTTTGTGGCTGTGCGCCACAGAATAGATTGTCGTATTAGGTTTTTGTAGCTGGGAGCAACATATTTGATATCCGTATGAACTGTTCTCTGTAGCTGCAAGCCAAAGAGTCGATAACCGCGTTAATTCGTATTTCGTGGCTGTGCGCCACAGAATAGATTGTCGTATTAGGTTTTTGTAGCTGGGAGCAACATACTTGATAGCCGTATGAACTGTTTTCTGTAAATGCAAGCCAAAGAGTCGATAACCGCGTAAATTCGTATTTCGTGGCTGTGCGCCACAGAATAGATAGTCGTATTACTTTCTTGTAGCTGGGAGCAACAGACTTGATAGCCGTATAAACCTTTTTTTCTGTAACTACAAGGAAAAGAGTCAATAACCGCGTTAATTCGTCTTTTGTGGCTGTGCGCCACAGAATAGATTGTCGTATTAGGTTTTTGTAGCTGGGAGCAACAGATTCGATAGCCGTATGAACTGTTCTCTGTAACTGCAAGCCAAAGAGTCGATAACAGCGTTAATTCGTATTTCGTGGCTGTGCGCCACAGAATAGATTGTCGTATTACTTTCTTGTAGCTGGGAGCAACAGATTTGATAGCCGTATGAACTGTTCTCAGTAGCTGCAAGGCAAAGAGTCAATAACCGCGTTAATTTGTCTTTTGTGGCTGTGCGCCACAGAATAGATTGTCGTATTAGGTTTTTGTAGCTGGGAGCAACAGATTTGATAGCCGTATGAACTGTTCTCTGTAACTGCAAGCCAAAGAGTCGATAACAGCGTTAATTCGTATTTCGTGGCTGTGCGCCACAGAATAGATTGTCGTATTACTTTCTTGTAGCTGGGAGCAACAGATTTGATAGCCGTATGAACTGTTTTCTGTAAATGCAAGCCAAAGAGTCGATAACCGCGTTAATTCGTCTTTTGTGGCTGTGCGCCACAGAATAGATTGTCGTATTAGGTTTTTGTAGCTGGGAGCAACAGATTTGATAGCCGTATGAACTGTTCTCTGTAACTGCAAGCCAAAGAGTCGATAACAGCGTTAATTCGTATTTCGTGGCTGTGCGCCACAGAATAGATTGTCGTATTACTTTCTTGTAGCTGGGAGCAACAGATTTGATAGCCGTATGAACTGTTCTCAGTAGCTGCAAGGCAAAGAGTCAATAACCGCGTTAATTTGTCTTTTGTGGCTGTGCGCCACAGAATATATAGTCGTCTTAGGTTCTTGTAGCTGTGAGCAACAGACTTGATAGCCGTATAAACTGTTTTCTGTAAATGCAAGCCAAAGAGTCGATAACCGCGTAAATTCGTATTTCGTGGCTGTGCGCCACAGAATAGATTGTCGTATTAGGTTCTTGTAGCTGGGAGCAACAGATTCGATAGCCGTATGAACTGTTCTCTGTAACTGCAAGCCAAAGAGTCGATAACAGCGTAAATTCGTATTTCGTGGCTGTGCGCCACAGAATATATAGTCGTATTAGGTTCTTGTAGCTGGGAGCAACAGATTCGATAGCCGTATGAACTGTTCTCTGTAACTGCAAGCCAAAGAGTCGATAACAGCGTTAATTCGTATTTCGTGGCTGTGCGCCACAGAATAGATTGTCGTATTACTTTCTTGTAGCTGGGAGCAACAGATTTGATAGCCGTATGAACTGTTCTCAGTAGCTGCAAGGCAAAGAGTCAATAACCGCGTTAATTTGTCTTTTGTGGCTGTGCGCCACAGAATATATAGTCGTCTTAGGTTCTTGTAGCTGTGAGCAACAGACTTGATAGCCGTATGAACTGTTTTCTGTAAATGCAAGCCAAAGAGTCGATAACCGCGTTAATTTGTCTTTTGTGGCTGTGCGCCACAGAATAGATTGTCGTATTAGGTTTTTGTAGCTGGGAGCAACAGATTTGATAGCCGTATGAACTGTTCTCTGTAACTGCAAGCCAAAGAGTCGATAACAGCGTTAATTCGTATTCGTGGCTGTGCGCCACAGAATAGATTGTCGTATTACTTTCTTGTAGCTGGGAGCAACAGATTTGATAGCCGTATGAACTGTTCTCAGTAGCTGCAAGGCAAAGAGTCAATAACCGCGTTAATTTGTCTTTTGTGGCTGTGCGCCACAGAATATATAGTCGTCTTAGGTTCTTGTAGCTGTGAGCAACAGACTTGATAGCCGTATGAACTGTTTTCTGTAAATGCAAGCCAAAGAGTCGATAACCGCGTAAATTCGTATTTCGTGGCTGTGCGCCACAGAATAGATAGTCGTATTACTTTCTTGTATCTGGGAGCAACAGACTTGATAGCCGTATAAACTTTTTTTCTGTAACTGCAAGGAAAAGAGTCAATAACCGCGTTAATTCGTACTTTGTGGTTGTGCACCACAGAAAAGATAGTTGTATTAAGTTTTTGTAGCTGGGAGCAACAGATTTGATAGCCGTATGAACTGTTCTCTGTAACTGCAAGCCAAAGAGTCGATAACAGCGTTAATTCGTATTTCGTGGCTGTGCGCCACAGAATAGATTGTCGTATCAGGTTTTTGTAGCTGGAGCAACAGACTTTATAGCCGTATGAACTGTTTTCTGTAAATGCAAGCCAAAGAGTCGATAACCGCGTAAATTCGTATTTCGTGGCTGTGCGCCACAGAATAGATAGTCGTATTACTTTCTTGTAGCTGGGAGCAACAGACTTGATAGCCGTATAAACCTTTTTTTCTGTAACTACAAGGAAAAGAGTCAATAACCGCGTTAATTCGTCTTTTGTGGCTGTGCGCCACAGAATAGATTGTCGTATTAGGTTTTTGTAGCTGGGAGCAACAGATTTGATAGCCGTATGAACTGTTCTCTGTAGCTGCAAGGCAAAGAGTCAATAACCGCGTTAATTTGTCTTTTGTGGCTGTGCGCCACAGAATATAAAGTCGTATTGGGTTTTCGTAGCTGGGAGCAACGGACTTGATAGCCGTATGATTTTTTTTTCTGTAGCTGCAAGCCAAAGAGTCGAAAACCGCGTAAATTCGTATTTCGTGGCTGTGCGCCACAGAATAGATAGTCGTATTACTTTCTTGTAGCTGGGAGCAACAGACTTGATAGCCGTATAAACCTTTTTTTCTGTAACTACAAGGAAAAGAGTCAATAACCGCGTTAATTCGTATTTTGTGGCTGTGCGCCACAGAATAGATTGTCGTATTAGGTTTTTGTAGCTGGGAGCAACATATTTGATATCCGTATGAACTGTTCTCTGTAGCTGCAAGCCAAAGAGTCGATAACCGCGTTAATTCGTATTTCGTGGCTGTGCGCCACAGAATAGATTGTCGTATTAGGTTTTTGTAGCTGGGAGCAACATACTTGATAGCCGTATGAACTGTTTTCTGTAAATGCAAGCCAAAGAGTCGATAACCGCGTAAATTCGTATTTCGTGGCTGTGCGCCACAGAATAGATAGTCGTATTACTTTCTTGTAGCTGGGAGCAACAGACTTGATAGCCGTATAAACCTTTTTTTCTGTAACTACAAGGAAAAGAGTCAATAACCGCGTTAATTCGTCTTTTGTGGCTGTGCGCCACAGAATAGATTGTCGTATTAGGTTTTGTAGCTGGGAGCAACAGATTCGATAGCCGTATGAACTGTTCTCTGTAACTGCAAGCCAAAGAGTAGATAACAGCGTTAATTCGTATTTCGTGGCTGTGCGCCACAGAATAGATTGTCGTATTAATTTCTTGTAGCTGGGAGCAACAGATTTGATAGCCGTATGAACTGTTCTCAGTAGCTGCAAGGCAAAGAGTCAATAACCGCGTTAATTTGTCTTTTGTGGCTGTGCGCCACAGAATATATAGTCGTCTTAGGTTCTTGTAGCTGTGAGCAACAGACTTGATAGCCGTATGAACTGTTTTCTGTAAATGCAAGCCAAAGAGTCGATAACCGCGTTAATTCGTCTTTTGTGGCTGTGCGCCACAGAATAGATTGTCGTATTAGGTTTTTGTAGCTGGGAGCAACAGATTTGATAGCCGTATGAACTGTTCTCTGTAACTGCAAGCCAAAGAGTCGATAACAGCGTTAATTCGTATTTCGTGGCTGTGCGCCACAGAATAGATTGTCGTATTACTTTCTTGTAGCTGGGAGCAACAGATTTGATAGCCGTATGAACTGTTCTCAGTAGCTGCAAGGCAAAGAGTCAATAACCGCGTTAATTTGTCTTTTGTGGCTGTGCGCCACAGAATATATAGTCGTCTTAGGTTCTTGTAGCTGTGAGCAACAGACTTGATAGCCGTATAAACCTTTTTTTCTGTAACTACAAGGAAAAGAGTCAATAACCGCGTTAATTCGTCTTTTGTGGCTGTGCGCCACAGAATAGATTGTCGTATTAGGTTTTTGTAGCTGGGAGCAACAGATTTGATAGCCGTATGAACTGTTCTCTGTAGCTGCAAGGCAAAGAGTCAATAACCGCGTTAATTTGTCTTTTGTGGCTGTGCGCCACAGAATATAAGGTCGTATTGGGTTTTCGTAGCTGGGAGCAACAGACTTGATAGCCGTATGATTTTTTTTTCTGTAGATGCAAGGCAAAGATTCAATAACCGCGTTAATTTGTCTTTTGTGGCTGTGCGCCACAGAATAGATTGTCGTATAAGGTTTTTGTAGCTGGGAGCAACCGACTTGATAGCCGTGTAAACTTTTTTCTGTAGCTGCAAGCCAAAGAGTCGATAACCGCGTTAATTTATATTTAGTGGCTGTGCGCCACAGAATATAGATAGTCGTATTAGGTTTTTGTAGCTGGGAGCAACAGATTTGATAGCCGTATGAACTGTTCTCTGTAACTGCAAGCCAAAGAGTAGATAACAGCGTTAATTCGTACTTTGTGGTTGTGCACCACAGAATAGATTGTCGTATAAGGTTTTTGTAGCTGGGAGCAACAGACTTGATAGCCGTGTAAACTTTTTTCTGTAGCTGCAAGCCAAAGAGTCGATAACCGCGTTAATTCATATTTCGTGGCTGTGCGCCACAGAATAGATAGTCGTATTAGGTTTTTGTAGCTGGGAGCAACAGACTTGATAGCCGTATAAACTTTTTTCTGTAGCTGTAAGGCAAAGAGTCAATAACCGCGTTAATTTGTCTTTTGTGGCTGTGCGCCACAGAATATAAAGTCGTATTAGGTTGTTGTAGCTGGGAGCAACAGACTTGATAGCCGTATGATTTTTTTTTCTGTAGCTGCAATGCAAAGAGTCAATAACCGCGTTAATTTGTATTTTGTGGCTGTGCGCCACAGAATAGTTTGTCGTATTAGGTTTTTGTAGCTGGGAGCAACAGATTTGATAGCCGTATGAACTGTTCTCTGTAGCTGGAAGGCAAAGAGTCAATAACCGCGTTAATTTGTCTTTTGTGGCTGTGCGCCACAGAATATATAGTCGTCTTAGGTTCTTGTAGCTGTGAGCAACACACTTGGTAGCCGTATAAGCTTTTTTTTGTAGCTGCAAGCCACAGAGTCAATAACCGCGTTAATTCGTACTTTCTGGTTGTGCACCACATAAAAGATAGTTGTATTAAGTTTTTGTAGCTGGGAGCAACAGATTTGATAGCCGTATGAACTGTTTTCTGTAACTGCAAGCCAAAGAGTCGATAACAGCGTTAATTCGTACTTTGTGGTTGTGCACCACAGAATAGATTGTCGTATTAGGTTTTTGTAGCTGGGAGCAACAGACTTGATAGCCGTGTAAACTTTTTTTCTGTAGCTGCAAGCCAAAGAGTCGATAACCGCGTTAATTCGTATTTCGTGGCTGTGCGCCACAGAATAGATTGTCGTAGTAGGTTTTTGTAGCTGGGAGCAACATACTTGATAGCCGTATGAACTGTTTTCTGTAAATGCAAGCCAAAGAGTCGATAACCGCGTTAATTCGTATTTTGTGGCTGTGCGCCACAGAATAGATTGTCGTATTAGGTTTTTGTAGCTGGGAGCAACATATTTGATATCCGTATGAACTGTTCTCTTTAGCTGCAAGGCAAAGAGTCAATAACCGCGTTAATTTGTCTTTTGTGGCTGTGCGCCACAGAATATAAAGTCGTATTGGGTTTTCGTAGCTGGGAGCAAAAGACTTGATAGCCGTATGATTTTTTTTTCTGTAGCTGCAAGGCAAAGATTCAATAACCGCGTTAATTTGTCTTTTGTGGCTGTGCGCCACAGAATATATTGTCGTATAAGGTTTTTGTAGCTGGGAGCAACAGACTTGATAGCCGTGTAAACTTTTTTCTGTAGCTGCAAGCCAAAGAGTCGATAACCGCGTTAATTCATATTGCGTGGCTGTGCGCCACAGAATAGATAGTCGTATTAGGTTTTTGTAGCTGGGAGCAACAGATTTGATAGCCGTATGAACTGTTCTCTGTAACTGCAAGCCAAAGAGTAGATAACAGCGTTAATTCGTACCTTGTGGTTGTGCACCACAGAATAGATTGTCGTATAAGGTTTTTGTAGCTGGGAGCAACAGACTTGATGGCCGTGTAAACTTTTTTCTGTAGCTGCAAGCCAAAGAGTCGATAACCGCGTTAATTCATATTTCGTGGCTGTGCGCCACAGAATAGATAGTCGTATTAGGTTTTTGTAGCTGGGTGCAACTGACTTGATAGCCGTATGAACTGTTTTCTGTAAATGGAAGCCAAATAGTCGATAACCGCGTAAATTCGTATTTCGTGGCTGTGCGCCACAGAATAGATAGTCGTTTTACTTTCTTGTAGCTGGGAGCAACAGACTTGATAGCCGTATAAACCTTTTTTTTCTGTAGCTGCAAGGCAAAGAGTCAATAACCGCGTTTATTCGTCTTTTGTGGCTGTGCGCCACAGAATATTCAGTCGTATTAGGTTCTTGTAGCTGTGAGCAACACACTTGATAGCCGTATAAACTTTTTTCTGTAGCTGCAAGGCAAAGAGTCAATAACCGCGTTAATTTGTCTTTTGTGGCTGTGCGCCACAGAATATAAAGTCGTATTAGGTTTTTGTAGCTGGGAGCAACAGACTTGATAGCCGTATGATTTTTTTTTCTGTAGCTGCAAGGCAAAGAGTCAATAACCGCGTTGATTCGTATTTTGTGGCTGTGCGCCACAGAATATATTGTCGTATTAGGTTTTTGTAGCTGGGAGCAACAGATTTGATAGCCGTATGAACTGTTCTCAGTAGCTGCAAGGCAAAGAGTCAATAACCGCGTTAATTTGTCTTTTGTGGCTGTGCGCCACAGAATATATAGTCGTCTTAGGTTCTTGTAGCTGTGAGCAACAGACTTGATAGCCGTAAGAACTGTTTTCTGTAAATGCAAGCCAAAGAGTCGATAACCGCGTAAATTCGTATTTCGTGGCTGTGCGCCACAGAATAGATAGTCGTATTACTTTTTTGTAGCTGGGAGCAACAGACTTGATAGCCGTATAAACTTTTTTTCTGTAACTGCAAGGAAAAGAGTCAATAACCGCGTTAATTCGTACTTTGTGGTTGTGCACCACAGAAAAGATAGTTGTATTAAGTTTTTGTAGCTGGGAGCAACAGATTTGATAGCCGTATGAACTGTTCTCTGTAACTGCAAGCCAAAGAGTCGATAACAGCGTTAATTCGTATTTCGTGGCTGTGCGCCACAGAATAGATTGTCGTATTAGGTTTTTGTAGCTGGGAGCAACAGACTTTATAGCCGTATGAACTGTTTTCTGTAAATGCAAGCCAAAGAGTCGATAACCGCGTAAATTCGTATTTCGTGGCTGTGCGCCACAGAATAGATAGTCGTATTACTTTCTTGTAGCTGGGAGCAACAGACTTGATAGCCGTATAAACCTTTTTTTCTGTAACTACAAGGAAAAGAGTCAATAACCGCGTTAATTCGTCTTTTGTGGCTGTGCGCCACAGAATAGATTGTCGTATTAGGTTTTTGTAGCTGGGAGCAACATATTTGATAGCCGTATGAACTGTTCTCTGTAGCTGCAAGGCAAAGAGTCAATAACCGCGTTAATTTGTCTTTTGTGGCTGTGCGCCACAGAATATAAAGTCGTATTGGGTTTTCGTAGCTGGGAGCAACAGACTTGATAGCCGTATGATTTTTTTTTCTGTAGCTGCAAGGCAAAGATTCAATAACCGCGTTAATTTGTTTGTTGTGGCTGTGCGCCACAGAATAGATTGTCGTATAAGGTTTTTGTAGCTGGGAGCAACAGACTTGATAACCGTGTAAACTTTTTTCTGTAGCTGCAAGCCAAAGAGTCGATAACCGCGTTAATTCATATTTCGTGGCTGTGCGCCACAGAATAGATAGTCGTATTAGGTTTTTGTAGCTGGGAGCAACAGATTTGATAGCCGTATGAACTGTTCTCTGTAGCTGGAAGGCAAAGAGTCAATAACCGCGTTAATTTGTCTTTTGTGGCTGTGCGCCACAGAATATATAGTCGTCTTAGGTTCTTGTAGCTGTGAGCAACACACTTGGTAGCCGTATAAGCTTTTTTTTGTAGCTGCAAGCCACAGAGTCAATAACCGCGTTAATTCGTACTTTCTGGTTGTGCACCACATAAAAGATAGTTGTATTAAGTTTTTGTAGCTGGGAGCAACATATTTGATAGCCGTATGAACTGTTCTCTGTAACTGCAAGCCAAAGAGTCGATAACAGCGTTAATTCGTACTTTGTGGTTGTGCACCACAGAATAGATTGTCGTATTAGGTTTTTGTAGCTGGGAGCAACAGACTTGATAGCCGTGTAAACTTTTTTTCTGTAGCTGCAAGCCAAAGAGTCGATAACCGCGTTAATTCGTATTTCGTGGCTGTGCGCCACAGAATAGATTGTCGTATTAGGTTTTTGTAGCTGGGAGCAACATACTTGATAGCCGTATGAACTGTTTTCTGTAAATGCAAGCCAAAGAGTCGATAACCGCGTTAATTCGTATTTCGTGGCTGTGCGCCACAGAATAGATTGTCATATTAGGTTTTTGTAGCTGGGAGCAACATACTTGATAGCCGTATGAACTGTTTTCTATAAATGCAAGCCAAAGAGTCGATAACCGCGTTAATTCGTATTTCGTGGCTGTGCGCCACAGAATAGATTGTCATATTAGGTTTTTGTAGCTGGGAGCAACATACTTGATAGCCGTATGAACTGTTTTCTGTAAATGCAAGCCAAAGAGTCGATAACCGCGTTAATTCGTATTTCGTGGCTGTGCGCCACAGAATAGATTGTCATATTAGGTTTTTGTAGCTGGGAGCAACAGATTTGATAGCCGTATGAACTGTTCTCAGTAGCTGCAAGGCAAAGAGTCAATAACCGCGTTAATTTGTCTTTTGTGGCTGTGCGCCACAGAATATATAGTCGTCTTAGGTTCTTGTAGCTGTGAGCAACAGACTTGATAGCCGTAAGAACTGTTTTCTGTAAATGCAAGCCAAAGAGTCGATAACCGCGTAAATTCGTATTTCGTGGCTGTGCGCCACAGAATAGATAGTCGTATTACTTTTTTGTAGCTGGGAGCAACAAACTTGATAGCCGTATAAACTTTTTTTCTGTAACTGCAAGGAAAAGAGTCAATAACCGCGTTAATTCGTACTTTGTGGTTGTGCACCACAGAAAAGATAGTTGTATTAAGTTGTTGTAGCTGGGAGCAACAGATTTGATAGCCGTATGAACTGTTCTCTGTAACTGCAAGCCAAAGAGTCGATAACAGCGTTAATTCGTACTTCGTGGCTGTGCGCCACAGAATAGATTGTTGTATTACTTTCTTGTAGCTGGGAGCAACAGACTTGATAGCCGTATAAACCTTTTTTTCTGTAACTACAAGGAAAAGAGTCAATAACCGCGTTAATTCGTCTTTTGTGGCTGTGCGCCACAGAATAGATTGTCGTATTAGGTTTTTGTAGCTGGGAGCAACAGATTTGATAGCCGTATGAACTGTTCTCTGTAGCTGCAAGGCAAAGAGTCAATAACCGCGTTAATTTGTCTTTTGTGGCTGTGCGCCACAGAATATAAAGTCGTATTGGGTTTTCGTAGCTGGGAGCAACAGACTTGATAGCCGTATGATTTTTTTTTCTGTAGCTGCAAGGCAAAGATTCAATAACCGCGTTAATTTGTCTGTTGTGGCTGTGCGCCACAGAATAGATTGTCGTATAAGGTTTTTGTAGCTGGGAGCAACAGACTTGATAACCGTGTAAACTTTTTTCTGTAGCTGCAAGCCAAAGAGTCGATAACCGCGTTAATTCATATTTCGTGGCTGTGCGCCACAGAATAGATAGTCGTATTAGGTTTTTGTAGCTGGGAGCAACAGATTTGATAGCCGTATGAACTGTTCTATGTAACTGCAAGCCAAAGAGTAGATAACAGCGTTAATTCGTACTTTGTGGTTGTGCACCACAGAATAGATTGTCGTATAGGGTTTTTGTAGCTGGGAGCAACAGACTTGATAGCCGTGTAAACTTTTTTCTGTAGCTGCAAGCCAAAGAGTCGATAACCGCGTTAATTCATATTTCGTGGCTGTGCCACAGAATAGATAGTCGTATTAGGTTTTTGTAGCTGGGAGCAACAGACTTGATAGCCGTATAAACTTTTTTCTGTAGCTGCAAGGCAAAGTTTCAATAACCGCGTTAATTTGTCTTTTGTGGCTGTGCGCCACAGAATATAAAGTCGTATTAGGTTGTTGTAGCTGGGAGCAACATACTTGATAGCCGTATGATTTTTTTTTCTGTAGCTGCAATGCAAAGAGTCAATAACCGCGTTAATTCGTATTTTGTGGCTGTGCGCCACAGAATTTTTTGTCGTATTAGGTTTTTGTAGCTGGAAGCAACAGATTTGATAGCCGTATGAACTGTTCTCTGTAGCTGGAAGGCAAAGAGTCAATAACCGCGTTAATTTGTCTTTTGTGGCTGTGCGCCACAGAATATATAGTCGTCTTAGGTTCTTGTAGCTGTGAGCAACACACTTGGTAGCCGTATAAGCTTTTTTTTGTAGCTGCAAGCCACAGAGTCAATAACCGCGTTAATTCGTACTTTCTGGTTGTGCACCACATAAAAGATAGTTGTATTAAGTTTTTGTAGCTGGGAGCAACAGATTTGATAGCCGTATGAACTGTTCTCTGTAACTGCAAGCCAAAGAGTCGATAACAGCGTTAATTCGTACTTTGTGGTTGTGCACCACAGAATAGATTGTAGTATTAGGTTTTTGTAGCTGGGAGCAACAGACTTGATAGCCGTGTAAACTTTTTTCTGTAGCTGCAAGCCAAAGAGTCGATAACCGCGTTAATTCGTATTTCGTGGCTGTGCGCCACAGAATAGATTGTCGTATTAGGTTTTTGTAGCTGGGAGCAACATACTTGATAGCCGTATGAACTGTTTTCTGTAAATGCAAGCCAAAGAGTCGATAACCGCGTTAATTCGTATTTCGTGGCTGTGCGCCACAGAATAGATTGTCGTATTAGGTTTTTGTAGCTGGGAGCAACATACTTGATAGCCGTATGAACTGTTTTCTGTAAATGCAAGCCAAAGAGTCGATAACCGCGTTAATTCGTATTTTGTCGCTGTGCGCCACAGAATAGATTGTCGTATTAGGTTTTTGTAGCTGGGAGCAACAGATTTGATAGCCGTATGAACTGTTCTCTGTAACTGCAAGCCAAAGAGTAGATAACAGCGTTAATTCGTACTTTGTGGTTGTGCACCACAGAATAGATTGTCGTATAAGGTTTTTGTAGCTGGGAGCAACAGACTTGATGGCCGTGTAAACTTTTTTCTGTAGCTGCAAGCCAAAGAGTCGATAACCGCGTTAATTCATATTTCGTGGCTGTGCGCCACAGAATAGATAGTCGTATTAGGTTTTTGTAGCTGGGAGCAACAGACTTGATAGCCGTATAAACGTTTTTCTGTAGCTGCAAGGCAAAGAGTCAATAACCGCGTTAATTTGTCTTTTGTGGCTGTGCGCAACAGAATATAAAGTCGTATTAGGTTTTTGTAGCTGGGAGCAACAGACTTGATAGCCGTATGATTTTTTTTTCTGTAGCTGCAATGCAAAGAGTCAATAACCGCGTTAATTCGTATTTTGTGGCTGTGCGCCACAGAATAGTTTGTCGTATTAGGTTTTTGTAGCTGGGAGCAACAGATTTGATAGCCGTATGAACTGTTCTCTGTAGCTGGAAGGCAAAGAGTCAATAACCGCGTTAATTTGTCTTTTGTGGCTGTGCGCCACAGAATATATAGTCGTCTTAGGTTCTTGTAGCTGTGAGCAACACACTTGGTAGCCGTATAAGCTTTTTTTTGTAGCTGCAAGCCACAGAGTCAATAACCGCGTTAATTCGTACTTTCTGGTTGTGCACCACATAAAAGATAGTTGTATTAAGTTTTTGTAGCTGGGAGCAACATATTTGATAGCCGTATGAACTGTTCTCTGTAACTGCAAGCCAAAGAGTCGATAACAGCGTTAATTCGTACTTTGTGGTTGTGCACCACAGAATAGATTGTCGTATTAGGTTTTTGTAGCTGGGAGCAACAGACTTGATAGCCGTGTAAACTTTTTTTCTGTAGCTGCAAGCCAAAGAGTCGATAACCGCGTTAATTCGTATTTCGTGGCTGTGCGCCACAGAATAGATTGTCGTATTAGGTTTTTGTAGCTGGGAGCAACACACTTAATAGCCGTATGAACTGTTTTCTGTAAATGCAAGCCAAAGAGTCGATAACCGCGTTAATTCGTATTTCGTGGCTGTGCGCCACAGAATAGATTGTCATATTAGGTTTTTGTAGCTGGGAGCAACATACTTGATAGCCGTATGAACTGTTTTCTGTAAATGCAAGCCAAAGAGTCGATAACCGCGTTAATTCGTATTTCGTGGTTGTGCACCACAGAATAGATTGTCGTATTAGGTTTTTGTAGCTGGGAGCAACAGACTTGATAGCCGTGTAAACTTTTTTTCTGTAGCTGCAAGCCAAAGAGTCGATAACCGCGTTAATTCGTATTTCGTGGCTGTGCGCCACAGAATAGATTGTCGTATTAGGTTTTTGTAGCTGGGAGCAACAGACTTGATAGCCGTGTAAACTTTTTTTCTGTAGCTGCAAGCCAAAGAGTCGATAACCGCGTTAATTCGTATTTCGTGGCTGTGCGCCACAGAATAGATTGTCGTATTAGGTTTTTGTAGCTGGGAGCAACATACTTGATAGCCGTATGAACTGTTTTCTGTAAATGCAAGCCAAAGAGTCGATAACCGCGTTAATTCGTATTTCGTGGCTGTGCGCCACAGAATAGATTGTCGTATTAGGTTTTTGTAGCTGGGAGCAACATACTTGATAGCCGTATGAACTGTTTTCTGTAAATGCAAGCCAAAGAGTCGATAACCGCGTTAATTCGTATTTTGTGGCTGTGCGCCACAGAATAGATTGTCGTATTAGGTTTTTGTAGCTGGGAGCAACAGATTTGATAGCCGTATGAACTGTTCTCTGTAACTGCAAGCCAAAGAGTAGATAACAGCGTTAATTCGTACTTTGTGGTTGTGCACCACAGAATAGATTGTCGTATAAGGTTTTTGTAGCTGGGAGCAACAGACTTGATGGCCGTGTAAACTTTTTTCTGTAGCTGCAAGCCAAAGAGTCGATAACCGCGTTAATTCATATTTCGTGGCTGTGCGCCACAGAATAGATAGTCGTATTAGGTTTTTGTAGATGGGAGCAACAGACTTGATAGCCGTATAAACTTTTTTCTGTAGCTGCAAGGCAAAGAGTCAATAACCGCGTTAATTCGTATTTTGTGGCTGTGCGCCACAGAATAGTTTGTCGTATTAGGTTTTTGTAGCTGGGAGCAACAGATTTGATAGCCGTATGAACTGTTCTCTGTAGCTGGAAGGCAAAGAGTCAATAACCGCGTTAATTTGTCTTTTGTGACAGAATATATAGTCGTCTTAGGTTCTTGTAGCTGTGAGCAACACACTTGGTAGCCGTATAAGCTTTTTTTTGTAGCTGCAAGCCACAGAGTCAATAACCGCGTTAATTCGTACTTTCTGGTTGTGCACCACATAAAAGATAGTTGTATTAAGTTTTTGTAGCTGGGAGCAACAGATTTGATAGCCGTATGAACTGTTCTCTGTAACTGCAAGCCAAAGAGTCGATAACAGCGTTAATTCGTACTTTGTGGTTGTGCACCACAGAATAGATTGTCGTATTAGGTTTTTGTAGCTGGGAGCAACAGACTTGATAGCCGTGTAAACTTTTTTTCTGTAGCTGCAAGCCAAAGAGTCGATAACCGCGTTAATTCGTATTTCGTGGCTGTGCGCCACATAATAGATTGTCGTATTAGGTTTTTGTAGCTGGGAGCAACATACTTGATAGCCGTATGAACTGTTTTCTGTAAATGCAAGCCAAAGAGTCGATAACCGCGTTAATTCGTATTTCGTGGCTGTGCGCCACAGAATAGATTGTCGTATTAGGTTTTTGTAGCTGGGAGCAACATACTTGATAGCCGTATGAACTGTTTTCTGTAAATGCAAGCCAAAGAGTCGATAACCGCGTTAATTCGTATTTCGTGGTTGTGCACCACAGAATAGATTGTCGTATTAGGTTTTTGTAGCTGGGAGCAACAGACTTGATAGCCGTGTAAACTTTTTTTCTGTAGCTGCAAGCCAAAGAGTCGATAACCGCGTTAATTCGTATTTCGTGGCTGTGCGCCACAGAATAGATTGTCGTATTAGGTTTTTGTAGCTGGGAGCAACAGACTTGATAGCCGTGTAAACTTTTTTTCTGTAGCTGCAAGCCAAAGAGTCGATAACCGCGTTAATTCGTATTTCGTGGCTGTGCGCCACAGAATAGATAGTCGTATTAGGTTTTTGTAGCTGGGAGCAACAGACTTCATAGCCGTATAAACTTTTTTCTGTAGCTGCAAGGCAAAGAGTCAATAACCGCGTTAATTCTTCTTTTGTGGCTGTGCGCCACAGAATATTCAGTCGTATTAGGTTCTTGTAGCTGTGAGCAACACACTTGATAGCCGTATAAACTTTTTTTCTGTAGCTGCAAGGCAAAGAGTCAATAACCGCGTTAATTTGTCTTTTGTAGCTGTGCGCCACAGAATATAAAGTCGTATTAGGTTTTTGTAGCTGGGAGCAACAGACTTGATAGCCGTATGATTTTTTTTCTGTAGCTGCAAGGCAAAGAGTCAATAACCGCGTTGATTCGTATTTTGTGGCTGTGCGCCACAGAATAGATTGTCGTATTAGGTTTTTGTAGCTGGGAGCAACAGATTTGATAGCCGTATGAACTGTTCTCAGTAGCTGCAAGGCAAAGAGTCAATAACCGCGTTAATTTGTCTTTTGTGGCTGTGCGCCACAGAATATATAGTCGTCTTAGGTTCTTGTAGCTGTGAGCAACAGACTTGATAGCCGTATGAACTGTTCTCAGTAGCTGCAAGGCAAAGAGTCAATAACCGCGTTAATTTGTCTTTTGTGGCTGTGCGCCACAGAATATAAAGTCGTATTAGGTTTTTGTAGCTGGGAGCAACAGACTTGATAGCCGTATGATTTTTTTTTGTAGCTGCAAGGCAAAGAGTCAATAACCGCGTTGATTCGTATTTTGTGGCTGTGCGCCACAGAATAGATTGTCGTATTAGGTTTTTGTAGCTGGGAGCAACATACTTGATAGCCGTATGAACTGTTTTCTGTAAATGCAAGCCAAAGAGTCGATAACCGCGTTAATTCGTATTTTGTGGCTGTGCGCCACAGAATAGATTGTCGTATTAGGTTTTTGTAGCTGGGAGCAACAGATTTGATAGCCGTATGAACTGTTCTCTGTAGCTGCAAGGCAAAGAGTCAATAACCGCGTTAATTTGTCTTTTGTGGCTGTGCGCCACAGAATATAAAGTCGTATTGGGTTTTCGTAGCTGGAAGCAACAGACTTGATAGCCGTATGATTTTTTTTCTGTAGCTGCAAAGCAAAGATTCAATAACCGCGTTAATTTGTCTTTTGTGGCTGTGCGCCACAGAATAGATTGTCGTATAAGGTTTTTGTAGCTGGGAGCAACAGACTTGATAGCCGTGTAAACTTTTTTCTGTAGCTGCAAGCCAAAGAGTCGATAACCGCGTTAATTTATATTTTGTGGCTGTGCGCCACAGAATAGATAGTCGTATTAGGTTTTTGTAGCTGGGAGCAACAGATTTGATAGCCGTATGAACTGTTCTCTGTAACTGCAAGCCAAAGAGTAGATAACAGCGTTAATTCGTACTTTGTGGTTGTGCACCACAGAATAGATTGTCGTATAAGGTTTTTGTAGCAGGGAGCAACAGACTTGATAGCCGTGTAAACTTTTTTCTGTAGCTGCAAGCCAAAGAGTCGATAACCGCGTTAATTCATATTTCGTGGCTGTGCGCCACAGAATAGATAGTCGTATTAGGTTTTTGTAGCTGGGAGCAACAGACTTGATAGCCGTATAAACTTTTTTCTGTAGCTGCAAGGCAAAGAGTCAATAACCGCGTTAATTTGTCTTTTGTGGCTGTGCGCCACAGAATATAAAGTCGTATTAGGTTTTTGTAGCTGGGAGCAACAGACTTGATAGCCGTATGATTTTTTTTTCTGTAGCTGCAATGCAAAGAGTCAATAACCGCGTTAATTCGTATTTTGTGGCTGTGCGCCACAGAATAGTTTGTCGTATTAGGTTTTTGTAGCTGGGAGCAACAGATTTGATAGCCGTATGAACTGTTCTCTGTAGCTGGAAGGCAAAGAGTCAATAACCGCGTTAATTTGTCTTTTGTGGCTGTGCGCCACAGAATATATAGTCGTCTTGGGTTCTTGTAGCTGTGAGCAACACACTTGGTAGCCGTATAAGCTTTTTTTTGTAGCTGCAAGCCACAGAGTCAATAACCGCGTTAATTCGTACTTTCTGGTTGTGCACCACATAAAAGATAGTTGTATTAAGTTTTTGTAGCTGGGAGCAACAGATTTGATAGCCGTATGAACTGTTCTCTGTAACTGCAAGCCAAAGAGTCGATAACCGCGTTAATTCGTATTTCGTGGCTGTGCGCCACAGAATAGATTGTCGTATTAGTTTTTTGTAGCTGGGAGCAACATACTTGAAAGCCGTATGAACTGTTTTCTGTAAATGCAAGCCAAAGAGTCGATAACCGCGTTAATTCGTATTTCGTGGCTGTGCGCCACAGAATAGATTGTCGTATTAGGTTTTTGTAGCTGGGAGCAACATACTTGATAGCCGTATGAACTGTTTTCTGTAAATGCAAGCCAAAGAGTCGATAACCGCGTTAATTCGTATTTCGTGGTTGTGCACCACAGAATAGATTGTCGTATTAGGTTTTTGTAGCTGGGAGCAACAGACTTGATAGCCGTGTAAACTTTTTTTTCTGTAGCTGCAAGCCAAAGAGTCGATAACCGCGTTAATTCGTATTTCGTGGCTGTGCGCCACAGAATAGATTGTCGTATTAGGTTTTTGTAGCTGGGAGCAACAGACTTGATAGCCGTGTAAACTTTTTTTCTGTAGCTGCAAGCCAAAGAGTCGATAACCGCGTTAATTCGTATTTCGTGGCTGTGCGCCACAGAATAGATAGTCGTATTAGGTTTTTGTAGCTGGGAGCAACAGACTTCATAGCCGTATAAACTTTTTTCTGTAGCTGCAAGGCAAAGAGTCAATAACCGCGTTAATTCGTCTTTTGTGGCTGTGCGCCACAGAATATTCAGTCGTATTAGGTTCTTGTAGCTGTGAGCAACACACTTGATAGCCGTATAAACTTTTTTCTGTAGCTGCAAGGCAAAGAGTCAATAACCGCGTTAATTTGTCTTTTGTGGCTGTGCGCCACAGAATATAAAGTCGTATTAGGTTTTTGTAGCTGGGAGCAACAGACTTGATAGCCGTATGATTTTTTTTTTGTAGCTGCAAGGCAAAGAGTCAATAACCGCGTTGATTCGTATTTTGTGGCTGTGCGCCACAGAATAGATTGTCGTATTAGGTTTTTGTAGCTGGGAGCAACAGATTTGATAGCCGTGTAAACTTTTTTCTGTAGCTGCAAGCCAAAGAGTCGATAACCGCGTTAATTCATATTTCGTGGCTGTGCGCCACAGAATAGATAGTCGTATTAGGTTTTTGTAGCTGGGAGCAACAGATTTGATAGCCGTATGAACTGTTCTCTGTAACTGCAAGCCAAAGAATAGATAACAGCGTTAATTCGTACTTTGTGGTTGTGCACCACAGAATAGATTGTCGTATAAGGTTTTTGTAGCTGGGAGCAACAGACTTGATAGCCGTGTAAACTTTTTTCTGTAGCTGCAAGCCAAAGAGTCGATAACCGCGTTAATTCATATTTGGTGGCTGTGCGCCACAGAATAGATAGTCGTATTAGGTTTTTGTAGCTGGGAGCAACAGACTTGATAGCCGTATAAACTTTTTTCTGTAGCTGCAAGGCAAAGAGTCAATAACCGCGTTAATTTGTCTTTTGTGGCTGTGCGCCACAGAATATAAAGTCGTATTAGGTTTTTGTAGCTGGGAGCAACAGACTTGATAGCCGTATGATTTTTTTTTCTGTAGCTGCAATGCAAAGAGTCAATAACCGCGTTAATTCGTATTTTGTGGCTGTGCGCCACAGAATAGTTTGTCGTATTAGGTTTTTGTAGCTGGGAGCAACAGATTTGATAGCCGTATGAACTGTTCTCTGTAGCTGGAAGGCAAAGAGTCAATAACCGCGTTAATTTGTCTTTTGTGGCTGTGCGCCACAGAATATATAGTCTTCTTAGGTTCTTGTAGCTGTGAGCAACACACTTGGTAGCCGTATAAGCTTTTTTTTGTAGCTGCAAGCCACAGAGTCAATAACCGCGTTAATTCGTACTTTCTGGTTGTGCACCACATAAAAGATAGTTGTATTAAGTTTTTGTAGCTGGGAGCAACATATTTGATAGCCGTATGAACTGTTCTCTGTAACTGCAAGCCAAAGAGTCGATAACAGCGTGAATTCGTACTTTGTGGTTGTGCACCACAGAATAGATTGTCGTATAGTTCGTTTCACCCATCGATAGCAGTCAGCCATGCTGGCCGAGCGCACCCTACATTGCAGGCGACTGATCTGGCAGCTTGCCAGTCTTTTCATTACAAATAAAAATTCAAAAAGTGGTTATTTTGAGTTTTTTGCACATATTTTGTATACAAAAGGTTACCACATAATCGGGGAGTAATTAAAACAACTTTTTGTGCGATAAAATTAGGTTTGAAAAACAGCCAGAAAAGATGTTTGGATATCACTGTTTTTATTTTCGGCCATCATGTTCAGATGGCCGGCTGCTTGTGGGCGCCGCGCCACCTATCCGAGCGGAGTTCAATACCCAGCTGGTGCACAATTTTGATTAGGCTGATCGCTGTTGGAAACTTTCCAACACAATTGACTCCGCCCACTAAAATGTACTGTACCTGGCTGCTATCGATGGGTGAAACGAACTATATTAGGTTTTTGTAGCTGGGAGCAACAGACTTGATAGCCGTGTAAACTTTTTTTCTGTAGCTGCAAGCCAAAGAGTCGATAACCGCGTTAATTCGTATTTCGTGGCTGTGCGCCACAGAATAGATTGTCGTATTAGGTTTTTGTAGCTGGGAGCAACATACTTGATAGCCGTATGAACTGTTTTCTGTAAATGCAAGCCAAAGAGTCGATAACCGCGTTAATTTGTATTTCGTGGCTGTGCGCCACAGAATAGATTGTCGTATTAGGTTTTTGTAGCTGGGAGCAACATACTTGATAGCCGTATGAACTGTTTTCTGTAAATGCAAGCCAAAGAGTCGATAACCGCGTTAATTCGTATTTCGTGGTTGTGAACCACAGAATAGATTGTCGTATTAGGTTTTTGTAGCTGGGAGCAACAGACTTGATAGCCGTGTAAACTTTTTTTCTGTAGCTGCAAGCCAAAGAGTCGATAACCGCGTTAATTCGTATTTCGTGGCTGTGCGCCACAGAATAGATTGTCGTATTAGGTTTTTGTAGCTGGGAGCAACAGACTTGATAGCCGTGTAAACTTTTTTTCTGTAGCTGCAAGCCAAATAGTCGATAACCGCGTTAATTCGTATTTCGTGGCTGTGCGCCACAGAATAGATAATCGTATTAGGTTTTTGTAGCTGGGAGCAATATACTTCATAGCCGTATAAACTTTTTTCTGTAGCTGCAAGGCAAAGAGTCAATAACCGCGTTAATTCGTCTTTTGTGGCAGTGCGCCACAGAATATTCAGTCGTATTAGGTTCTTGTAGCTGTGAGCAATATACTTCATAGCCGTATAAACTTTTTTCTGTAGCTGCAAGGCAAAGAGTCAATAACCGCGTTAATTCGTCTTTTGTGGCAGTGCGCCACAGAATATTCAGTCGTATTAGGTTCTTGTAGCTGTCAGCAACACACTTGATAGCCGTATAAATTTTTTTCTGTAGCTGCAAGGCAAACAGTCAATAACCGCGTTGATTCGTATTTTGTGGCTGTGCGCCACAGAATAGATTGTCGTATTAGGTTTTTGTAGCTGGGAGCAACAGACTTGATAGCCGTATGATTTTTTTTTCTGTAGCTGCAAGGCAAAGAGTCAATAACCGCGTAAATTCGTATTTCGTGGCTGTGCGCCACAGAATATATAGTCGTCTTAGGTTCTTGTAGCTGTGAGCAACACACTTGATAGCCGTATAAGTTTTTTTTTGTAGCTGCAAGCCACAGAGTCAATAACCGCGTTAATTCGTATTTTGTGGCTGTGCGCCACAGAATAGATTGTCGTATTAGGTTTTTGTAGCTGGGAGAAACAGACTTGATAGCCGTATGATTTTTTTTCTGTAGCTGCAAGGCAAAGAGTCAATAACCGCGTAAATTCGTATTTCGTGGCTGTGCGCCACAGAATATATAGTCGTCTTAGGTTCTTGTAGCTGTGAGCAACACACTTGATAGCCGTATAAGTTTTTTTTTGTAGCTGCAAGCCACAGAGTCAATAACCGCGTTAATTCGTACTTTCTGGTTGTGCACCACAGGAAGGATAGTTGTATTAAGTTTTTGTAGCTGGGAGCAACAGTTTTGATAGCCGTATGAACTGTTCTCTGTAACTGCAAGCCAAAGAGTCGATAACAGCGTTAATTCGTACTTTGTGGTTGTGCACCACAGAACAGATTGTCGTATTAGGTTTTTGTAGCTGGGAGCAACAGACTTGATAGCCGTATGAACTGTTTTCTGTAAATGCAAGCCAAAGAGTCGATAACCGCGTTAATTCGTATTTCGTGGCTGTGCGCCACAGAATAGATTGTCGTATTAGGTTTTTGTAGCTGGGAGCAACACACTTGATAGCCGTATGAACTGTTTTCTGTAAATGCAAGCCAAAGAGTCGATAACCGCGTAAATTCGTATTTCGTGGCTGTGCGCCACAGAATAGATAGTCGTATTACTTTCTTGGAGCTGGGAGCAACAGACTTGATAGCCGTATAAACCTTTTTTTCTGTAGCTGCAAGGCAAAGAGTCAATAACCGCGTTAATTCGTCTTTTGTGGCTGTGCACCACAGAATATTCAGTCGTATTAGGTTCTTGTAGCTGTGAGCAACACACTTGATAGCCGTATAAACTTTTTTTCTGTAGCTGCAAGGCAAAGAGTCAATAACCGCGTTAATTTGTCTTTTGTGGCTGTGCGCCACAGAATATAAAGTCGTATTAGGTTTTTGTAGCTGGGAGCAACAGACTTGATAGCCGTATGATTTTTTTTCTGTAGCTGCAAGGCAAAGAGTCAATAACCGCGTTAATTTGTCTTTTGTGGCTGTGCGCCACAGAATATAAAGTCGTATTAGGTTTTCGTAGCTGGGAGCAACAGACTTGATAGCCGTATGATTTTTTTTTCTGTAGCTGCAAGGCAAAGAGTCAATAACCGCGTTAATTTGTCTTTTGTGGCTTTGCGCCGCAGAATATAAAGTCGTATTAGGTTTTTGTAGCTGGGAGCAACAGACGTGATAGCCGTATAATTTTTTTTCTGTAGCTGCAAGGCAAATAGTCAATAACCGCGTTAATTCGTATTTTGTGGCTGTGCGCCACAGAATAGATTGTCGTATTAGGTTTTTGTAGCTGGGAGCAACAGATTAGATAGCCGTATGAACTGTTCTCTGTAGCTGCAAGGCAAAGAGTCAATAACCGCGTTAATTTGTCTTTTGTGGCTGTGCGCCACAGAATATATAGTCGTCTTAGGTTCTTGTAGCTGTGAGCAACACACTTGGTAGCCGTATAAGCTTTTTTTTGTAGCTGCAAGCCACAGAGTCAATAACCGCGTTAATTCGTACTTTCTGGTTGTGCACCACAGGAAAGATAGTTGTATTAAGTTTTTGTAGCTGGGAGCAACATATTTGATAGCCGTATGAACTGTTCTCTGTAACTGCAAGCCAAAGAGTCGGTAACAGCGTTAATTCGTACTTTGTGGTTGTGCACCACAGAATAGATTGTCGTATAAAGTTTTTGTAGCTGGGAGCAACAGACTTGATAGCCGTGTAAACTTTTTTCTGTAGCTGCAAGGCAAAGAGTCAATAACCGCGTAAATTCGTATTTCGTGGCTGTGCGCCACAGAATAGATTGTCGTATAAAGTTTTTGTAGCTGGGAGCAACATATTTGATAGCCGTATGAACTGTTCTCCAAGCCAAAGAGTCGATAACCGCGTTAATTCGTATTTCGTGGCTGTGCGCCACAGAATATAAAGTCGTATTAGGTTTTTGTAGCTGGGAGCAACAGACTTGATAGCCGTATGATTTTTTTTTCTGTAGCTGCAAGGCAAAGAGTCAATAACCGCGTAAATTCGTATTTCGTGGCTGTGCGCCACAGAATTGATAGTCGTATTAGGTTTTTGTAGCTGGGAGCAACATACTTGATGGCCGTATAAACTTTTTTCTGTAGCTGCAAGGCAAAGAGTCAATAACCGCGTAAATTCGTATTTCGTGGCTGTGCGCCACAGAATATAAAGTCGTATTAGGTTTTTGTAGCTGGGAGCAACAGACTTGATAGCCGTATGATTTTTTTTCTGTAGCTGCAAGGCAAAGAGTCAATAACCGCGTTAATTTGTCTTTTGTGGCTGTGCGCCACAGAATATAAAGTCGTATTAGGTTTTCGTAGCTGGGAGCAACAGACTTGATAGCCGTATGATTTTTTTTTCTGTAGCTGCAAGGCAAAGAGTCAATAACCGCGTTAATTTGTCTTTTGTGGCTTTGCGCCGCAGAATATAAAGTCGTATTAGGTTTTTGTAGCTGGGAGCAACAGACGTGATAGCCGTATAATTTTTTTTCTGTAGCTGCAAGGCAAATAGTCAATAACCGCGTTAATTCGTATTTTGTGGCTGTGCGCCACAGAATAGATTGTCGTATTAGGTTTTTGTAGCTGGGAGCAACAGATTAGATAGCCGTATGAACTGTTCTCTGTAGCTGCAAGGCAAAGAGTCAATAACCGCGTTAATTTGTCTTTTGTGGCTGTGCGCCACAGAATATATAGTCGTCTTAGGTTCTTGTAGCTGTGAGCAACACACTTGGTAGCCGTATAAGCTTTTTTTTGTAGCTGCAAGCCACAGAGTCAATAACCGCGTTAATTCGTACTTTCTGGTTGTGCACCACAGGAAAGATAGTTGTATTAAGTTTTTGTAGCTGGGAGCAACATATTTGATAGCCGTATGAACTGTTCTCTGTAACTGCAAGCCAAAGAGTCGGTAACAGCGTTAATTCGTACTTTGTGGTTGTGCACCACAGAATAGATTGTCGTATAAAGTTTTTGTAGCTGGGAGCAACAGACTTGATAGCCGTGTAAACTTTTTTCTGTAGCTGCAAGGCAAAGAGTCAATAACCGCGTAAATTCGTATTTCGTGGCTGTGCGCCACAGAATAGATTGTCGTATAAAGTTTTTGTAGCTGGGAGCAACATATTTGATAGCCGTATGAACTGTTCTCCAAGCCAAAGAGTCGATAACCGCGTTAATTCGTATTTCGTGGCTGTGCGCCACAGAATATAAAGTCGTATTAGGTTTTTGTAGCTGGGAGCAACAGACTTGATAGCCGTATGATTTTTTTTTCTGTAGCTGCAAGGCAAAGAGTCAATAACCGCGTAAATTCGTATTTCGTGGCTGTGCGCCACAGAATTGATAGTCGTATTAGGTTTTTGTAGCTGGGAGCAACATACTTGATGGCCGTATAAACTTTTTTCTGTAGCTGCAAGGCAAAGAGTCAATAACCGCGTTAATTTGTCTTTTGTAGCTTTGCGCCACAGAATATAAATCTCTTTGCCTTCCAGCTACAGAGAACAGTTCATACGGCTATCAAATCTGTTGCTCCCAGCTACAAAAACCTAATACGACAAACTATTCTGTGGCGCACAGCCACAAAAAACGAATTAACGCTGTTACCGACTATTTGGCTTGCAGTTACAGAGAACAGTTCATACGGCTATCAAGTCTGTTGCTCCCAGCTACAAAAACCTTATACGACAATCTATTCTGTGGTGCACAACCACGAAGTACGAATTAACGCGGTTATCGACTCTTTGGCTTGCATTTACAGAAAAAAGCTTATACGGCTATCAAGTGTGTTGCTCACAGCTACAAGAACCTAAAACGACTATATATTCTGTGGCGCACAGCCACAAAAGACAAATTAACGCGGTTATTGACTCTTTGCCTTGCAGCTACAGAAAAAAGTTTATACGGCTATCAAGTCTGTTGCTCCCAGCTACAAAAACCTAATACGACTATCTATTCTGTGGCGCACAGCCACGAAATACGAATTAACGCGGTTATCGACTCTTTGGCTTGCAGCTACAGAAAAAAGTTTACACGGCTATCAAGTCTGTTGCTCCCAGCTACAAAAACCTTATACGACAATCTATTCTGTGGTGCACAACCACAAAGTACGAATTAACGCTGTTACCGACTATTTGGCATGCAGTTACAGAGAACAGTTCATACGGCTATCAAATCTGTTGCTCCCAGCTACAAAAACTTAATACAACTATCTTTTCTGTGGCGCACAACCACAAAGTACGAATTAACGCGGTTATTGACTCTGTGGCTTGCAGCTACAGAAAAAAGCTTATACGGCTACCAAGTGTGTTGCTCACAGCTAGAAGAACCTAATACGACTATATATTCTGTGGCGCACAACCACAAAGTACGAATTAACGCTGTTACCGACTATTTGGCTTGCAGTTACAGAGAACAGTTCATACGGCTATCAAGTCTGTTGCTCCCAGCTACAAAAACCTTATACGACAATCTATTCTGTGGTGCACAACCACAAAGTACGAATTAACGCGGTTATCGACTCTTTGGCTTGCATTTACAGAAAACAGTACATACGGCTATCAAGTCTGTTGCTCCCAGCTACAAAAACCTAATACGACAATCTATTCTGTGGTGCACAACCACAAAGTACGAATTAACGCTGTTATCGACTCTTTGGCTTGCAGTTACAGAGAACAGTTCATACGGCTATCAAATCTGTTGCTCCCAGCTACAAAAACTTAATACAACTATCTTTCCTGTGGTGCACAACCAGAAAGTACGAATTAACGCGGTTATTGACTCTGTGGCTTGCAGCTACAAAAAAAGCTTATACGGCTATCGAGTGTGTTGCTCACAGCTACAAGAACCTAAAACGACTATATATTCTGTGGCGCACAGCCACAAAAGACAAATTAACGCGGTTATTGACTCTTTGCCTTGCAGCTACAGAGAACAGCTCATACGGCTATCAAATCTGTTGCTCCCAGCTACAAAAACCTAATACGACAATCTATTCTGTGGCGCACAGCCACAAAATACGAATTAACGCGGTTATTGACTCTTTGCCTTGCAGCTACAGAAAAAAAGTTTATACGGCTATCAAGTCTGTTGCTCCCAGCTACAAAAACCTAATACGACTATCTATTCTGTGGCGCACAGCCACGAAATACGAATTAACGCGGTTATCGACTCTTTGGCTTGCAGCTACAGAAAAAAGTTTACACGGCTATCAAGTCTGTTGCTCCCAGCTACAAAAACCTTATACGACAATCTATTCTGTGGTGCACAACCACAAAGTACGAATTAACGCTGTTACCGACTATTTGGCATGCAGTTACAGAGAACAGTTCATACGGCTATCAAATCTGTTGCTCCCAGCTACAAAAACTTAATACAACTATCTTTTCTGTGGCGCACAACCACAAAGTACGAATTAACGCGGTTATTGACTCTGTGGCTTGCAGCTACAGAAAAAAGCTTATACGGCTACCAAGTGTGTTGCTCACAGCTAGAAGAACCTAATACGACTATATATTCTGTGGCGCACAACCACAAAGTACGAATTAACGCTGTTACCGACTATTTGGCTTGCAGTTACAGAGAACAGTTCATACGGCTATCAAGTCTGTTGCTCCCAGCTACAAAAACCTTATACGACAATCTATTCTGTGGTGCACAACCACAAAGTACGAATTAACGCGGTTATCGACTCTTTGGCTTGCATTTACAGAAAACAGTTCATACGGCTATCAAGTCTGTTGCTCCCAGCTACAAAAACCTAATACGACAATCTATTCTGTGATGCACAACCACAAAGTACGAATTAACGCTGTTATCGACTCTTTGGCTTGCAGTTACAGAGAACAGTTCATACGGCTATCAAATCTGTTGCTCCCAGCTACAAAAACTTAATACAACTATCTTTCCTGTGGTGCACAACCAGAAAGTACGAATTAACGCGGTTATTGACTCTGTGGCTTGCAGCTACACAAAAAGCTTATACGGCTATCAAGTGTGTTGCTCACAGCTACAAGAACCTAAAACGACTATATATTCTGTGGCGCACAGCCACAAAAGACAAATTAACGCGGTTATTGACTCTTTGCCTTGCAGCTACAGAGAACAGCTCATACGGCTATCAAATCTGTTGCTCCCAGCTACAAAAACCTAATACGACAATCTATTCTGTGGCGCACAGCCACAAAATACGAATTAACGCGGTTATTGACTCTTTGCCTTGCAGCTACAGAAAAAAAGTTTATACGGCTATCAAGTCTGTTGCTCCCAGCTACAAAAACCTAATACGACTATCTATTCTGTGGCGCACAGCCACGAAATACGAATTAACGCGGTTATCGACTCTTTGGCTTGCAGCTACAGAAAAAAGTTTACACGGCTATCAAGTCTGTTGCTCCCAGTTACAAAAACCTTATACGACAATCTATTCTGTGGCGCACAGCCACAAAATACGAATTAACGCGGTTATTGACTCTTTGCCTTGCAGCTACAGAAAAAAAGCTTATACGGCTACCAAGTGTGTTGCTCACAGCTAGAAGAACCTAATACGACTATATATTCTGTGGCGCACAGCCACGAAATACGAATTAACGCGGTTATCGACTCTTTGGCTTGCAGCTACAGAAAAACGTTTACACGGCTATCAAGTCTGTTGCTCCCAGTTACAAAAACCTTATACGACAATCTATTCTGTGGCGCACAGCCACAAAATACGAATTAACGCGGTTATTGACTCTTTGCCTTGCAGTTACAGAGAACAGTTCATACGGCTATCAAGTCTGTTGCTCCCAGCTACAAAAACCTTATACGACAATCTATTCTGTGGTGCACAACCACAAAGTACGAATTAACGCTGTTACCGACTATTTGGCTTGCAGTTACAGAGAACAGTTCATACGGCTATCAAGTCTGTTGCTCCCAGCTACAAAAACCTTATACGACAATCTATTCTGTGGTGCACAACCACAAAGTACGAATTAACGCTGTTACCGACTATTTGGCTTGCAGTTACAGAGAACAGTTCATACGGCTATCAAGTCTGTTGCTCCCAGCTACAAAAACCTTATACGACAATCTATTCTGTGGTGCACAACCACAAAATACGAATTAACGCTGTTACCGACTATTTGGCTTGCAGTTACAGAGAACAGTTCATACGGCTATCAAGTCTGTTGCTCCCAGCTACAAAAACCTTATACGACAATCTATTCTGTGGTGCACAACCACAAAGTACGAATTAACGCGGTTATCGACTCTTTGGCTTGCATTTACAGAAAACAGTTCATACGGCTATCAAGTCTGTTGCTCCCAGCTACAAAAACCTAATACGACAATCTATTCTGTGGTGCACAACCACAAAGTACGAATTAACGCTGTTATCGACTCTTTGGCTTGCAGTTACAGAGAACAGTTCATACGGCTATCAAATCTGTTGCTCCCAGCTACAAAAACTTAATACAACTATCTTTCCTGTGGTGCACAACCAGAAAGTACGAATTAACGCGGTTATTGACTCTGTGGCTTGCAGCTACAAAAAAAAGCTTATACGGCTATCAAGTGTGTTGCTCACAGCTACAAGAACCTAAGACGATTATATATTCTGTGGCGCACAGCCACGAAATACGAATTAACGCGGTTATCGACTCTTTGGCTTGCAGCTACAAAAAAAAGTTTACACGGCTATCAAGTCTGTTGCTCCCAGCTACAAAAACCTTATACGACAATCTATTCTGTGGTGCACAACCACAAAATACGAATTGTTCAATACGACAATCGACAAAGCTCCCAGCTACAAAAACCTTATACGACAATCTATTCTGTGGCGCACAGCCACAAAATACGAATTAACGCGGTTATTGACTCTTTGCCTTGCAGCTACAGAAAAAAAGTTTATACGGCTATCAAGTCTGTTGCTCCCAGCTACAAAAACCTAATACGACTATATATTCTGTGGCGCACAGCCACGAAATACGAATTAACGCGGTTATCGACTCTTTGGCTTGCAGCTACAGAAAAAAGTTTACACGGCTATCAAGTCTGTTGCTCCCAGCTACAAAAACCTTATACGACAATCTATTCTGTGGTGCACAACCACAAAGTACGAATTAACGCTGTTACCGACTATTTGGCATGCAGTTACAGAGAACAGTTCATACGGCTATCAAATCTGTTGCTCCCAGCTACAAAAACTTAATACAACTATCTTTTCTGTGGCGCACAACCACAAAGTACGAATTAACGCGGTTATTGACTCTGTGGCTTGCAGCTACAGAAAAAAGCTTATACGGCTACCAAGTGTGTTGCTCACAGCTAGAAGAATCTAATACGACTATATATTCTGTGGCGCACAACCACAAAGTACGAATTAACGCTGTTACCGACTATTTGGCTTGCAGTTACAGAGAACAGTTCATACGGCTATCAAGTCTGTTGCTCCCAGCTACAAAAACCTTATACGACAATCTATTCTGTGGTGCACAACCACAAAGTACGAATTAACGCTGTTATCGACTCTTTGGCTTGCAGTTACAGAGAACAGTTCATACGGCTATCAAATCTGTTGCTCCCAGCTACAAAAACTTAAAACGACTATATATTCTGTGGCGCACAGCCACAAAGTACAAATTAACGCGGTTATTGACTCATTGGCTTGCAGCTACAGAAAAAAAGCTTATACGGCTACCAAGTGTGTTGCTCACAGCTACAAGAACCTAAGACGATTATATATTCTGTGGCGCACAGCCACGAAATACGAATTAACGCGGTTATCGACTCTTTGGCTTGCAGCTACAAAAAAAAGTTTACACGGCTATCAAGTCTGTTGCTCCCAGCTACAAAAACCTTATACGACAATCTATTCTGTGGTGCACAACCACAAAATACGAATTGTTCAATACGACAATCGACAAAGCTCCCAGCTACAAAAACCTTATACGACAATCTATTCTGTGGCGCACAGCCACAAAATACGAATTAACGCGGTTATTGACTCTTTGCCTTGCAGCTACAGAAAAAAAGTTTATACGGCTATCAAGTCTGTTGCTCCCAGCTACAAAAACCTAATACGACTATATATTCTGTGGCGCACAGCCACGAAATACGAATTAACGCGGTTATCGACTCTTTGGCTTGCAGCTACAGAAAAAAGTTTACACGGCTATCAAGTCTGTTGCTCCCAGCTACAAAAACCTTATACGACAATCTATTCTGTGGTGCACAACCACAAAGTACGAATTAACGCTGTTACCGACTATTTGGCATGCAGTTACAGAGAACAGTTCATACGGCTATCAAATCTGTTGCTCCCAGCTACAAAAACTTAATACAACTATCTTTTCTGTGGCGCACAACCACAAAGTACGAATTAACGCGGTTATTGACTCTGTGGCTTGCAGCTACAGAAAAAAGCTTATACGGCTACCAAGTGTGTTGCTCACAGCTAGAAGAATCTAATACGACTATATATTCTGTGGCGCACAACCACAAAGTACGAATTAACGCTGTTACCGACTATTTGGCTTGCAGTTACAGAGAACAGTTCATACGGCTATCAAGTCTGTTGCTCCCAGCTACAAAAACCTTATACGACAATCTATTCTGTGGTGCACAACCACAAAGTACGAATTAACGCTGTTATCGACTCTTTGGCTTGCAGTTACAGAGAACAGTTCATACGGCTATCAAATCTGTTGCTCCCAGCTACAAAAACTTAATACAACTATCTTTCCTGTGGTGCACAACCAGAAAGTACGAATTAACGCGGTTATTGACTCTGTGGCTTGCAGCTACAGAAAAAGCTTATACGGCTATCAAGTGTGTTGCTCACAGCTACAAGAACCTAAAACGACTATATATTCTGTGGCGCACAGCCACAAAAGACAAATTAACGCGGTTATTGACTCTTTGCCTTGCAGCTACAGAGAACAGCTCATACGGCTATCAAATCTGTTGCTCCCAGCTACAAAAACCTAACACGACAATCTATTCTGTGGCGCACAGCCACAAAATACGAATTAACGCGGTTATTGACTCTTTGCCTTGCAGCTACAGAAAAAAAGTTTATACGGCTATCAAGTCTGTTGCTCCCAGCTACAAAAACCTAATACGACTATCTATTCTGTGGCGCACAGCCACGAAATACGAATTAACGCGGTTATCGACTCTTTGGCTTGCAGCTACAGAAAAAAGTTTACACGGCTATCAAGTCTGTTGCTCCCAGTTACAAAAACCTTTTACGACAATCTATTCTGTGGCGCACAGCCACAAAATACGAATTAACGCGGTTATTGACTCTTTGCCTTGCAGCTACAGAAAAAAAGCTTATACGGCTACCAAGTGTGTTGCTCACAGCTAGAAGAACCTAATACGACTATATATTCTGTGGCGCACAGCCACGAAATACGAATTAACGCGGTTATCGACTCTTTGGCTTGCAGCTACAGAAAAAAGTTTACACGGCTATCAAGTCTGTTGCTCCCAGTTACAAAAACCTTATACGACAATCTATTCTGTGGCGCACAGCCACAAAATACGAATTAACGCGGTTATTGACTCTTTGCCTTGCAGTTACAGAGAACAGTTCATACGGCTATCAAGTCTGTTGCTCCCAGCTACAAAAACCTTATACGACAATTTATTCTGTGGTGCACAACCACAAAGTACGAATTAACGCTGTTACCGACTATTTGGCTTGCAGTTACAGAGAACAGTTCATACGGCTATCAAGTCTGTTGCTCCCAGCTACAAAAACCTTATACGACAATCTATTCTGTGGTGCACAACCACAAAGTACGAATTAACGCTGTTACCGACTATTTGGCTTGCAGTTACAGAGAACAGTTCATACGGCTATCAAGTCTGTTGCTCCCAGCTACAAAAACCTTATACGACAATCTATTCTGTGGTGCACAACCACAAAATACGAATTAACGCTGTTACCGACTATTTGGCTTGCAGTTACAGAGAACAGTTCATACGGCTATCAAGTCTGTTGCTCCCAGTTACAAAAACCTTATACGACAATCTATTCTGTGGTGCACAACCACAAAATACGAATTAACGCTGTTATCGACTCTTTGGCTTGCAGCTACAGAAAAAAGTTTACACGGCTATCAAGTCTGTTGCTCCCAGTTACAAAAACCTTATACGACAATCTATTCTGTGGCGCACAGCCACAAAATACGAATTAACGCGGTTATTGACTCTTTGCCTTGCAGTTACAGAGAACAGTTTATACGGCTATCAAGTCTGTTGCTCCCAGCTACAAAAACCTTATACGACAATTTATTCTGTGGTGCACAACCACAAAGTACGAATTAACGCTGTTACCGACTATTTGGCTTGCAGTTACAGAGAACAGTTCATACGGCTATCAAGTCTGTTGCTCCCAGCTACAAAAACCTTATACGACAATCTATTCTGTGGTGCACAACCACAAAGTACGAATTAACGCTGTTACCGACTATTTGGCTTGCAGTTACAGAGAACAGTTCATACGGCTATCAAGTCTGTTGCTCCCAGCTACAAAAACCTTATACGACAATCTATTCTGTGGTGCACAACCACAAAATACGAATTAACGCTGTTACCGACTATTTGGCTTGCAGTTACAGAGAACAGTTCATACGGCTATCAAGTCTGTTGCTCCCAGCTACAAAAACCTTATACGACAATCTATTCTGTGGTGCACAACCACAAAGTACGAATTAACGCGGTTATCGACTCTTTGGCTTGCATTTACAGAAAACAGTTCATACGGCTATCAAGTCTGTTGCTCCCAGCTACAAAAACCTAATACGACAATCTATTCTGTGGTGCACAACCACAAAGTACGAATTAACGCTGTTATCGACTCTTTGGCTTGCAGTTACAGAGAACAGTTCAAACGGCTATCAAATCTGTTGCTCCCAGCTACAAAAACTTAATACAACTATCTTTCCTGTGGTGCACAACCAGAAAGTACGAATTAACGCGGTTATTGACTCTGTGGCTTGCAGCTACAAAAAAAGCTTATACGGCTATCAAGTGTGTTGCTCACAGCTACAAGAACCTAAGACGACTATATATTCTGTGGCGCACAGCCACAAAAGGCTCCCAGTTACAAAAACCTTATACGACAATCTATTCTGTGGCGCACAGCCACAAAATACGAATTAACGCGGTTATTGACTCTTTGCCTTGCAGTTACAGAGAACAGTTCATACGGCTATCAAGTCTGTTGCTCCCAGCTACAAAAACCTTATACGACAATCTATTCTGTGGTGCACAACCACAAAGTACGAATTAACGCTGTTACCGACTATTTGGCTTGCAGTTACAGAGAACAGTTCATACGGCTATCAAGTCTGTTGCTCCCAGCTACAAAAACCTTATACGACAATCTATTCTGTGGTGCACAACCACAAAGTACGAATTAACGCTGTTACCGACTATTTGGCTTGCAGTTACAGAGAACAGTTCATACGGCTATCAAGTCTGTTGCTCCCAGCTACAAAAACCTTATACGACAATCTATTCTGTGGTGCACAACCACAAAATACGAATTAACGCTGTTACCGACTATTTGGCTTGCAGTTACAGAGAACAGTTCATACGGCTATCAAGTCTGTTGCTCCCAGCTACAAAAACCTTATACGACAATCTATTCTGTGGTGCACAACCACAAAGTACGAATTAACGCGGTTATCGACTCTTTGGCTTGCATTTAGAGAAAACAGTTCATACGGCTATCAAGTCTGTTGCTCCCAGCTACAAAAACCTAATACGACAATCTATTCTGTGGTGCACAACCACAAAGTACGAATTAACGCTGTTATCGACTCTTTGGCTTGCAGTTACAGAGAACAGTTCAAACGGCTATCAAATCTGTTGCTCCCAGCTACAAAAACTTAATACAACTATCTTTCCTGTGGTGCACAACCAGAAAGTACGAATTAACGCGGTTATTGACTCTGTGGCTTGCAGCTACAAAAAAAAGCTTATACGGCTATCAAGTGTGTTGCTCACAGCTACAAGAACCTAAGACGACTATATATTCTGTGGCGCACAGCCACAAAAGACAAATTAACGCGGTTATTGACTCTGTGGCTTGCAGCTACAAAAAAAAGCTTATACGGCTATCAAGTGTGTTGCTCACAGCTACAAGAACCTAAGACGACTATATATTCTGTGGCGCACAGCCACAAAAGACAAATTAACGCGGTTATTGACTCTTTGCCTTGCAGCTACAGAGAACAGCTCATACGGCTATCAAATCTGTTGCTCCCAGCTACAAAAACCTAATACGACAATCTATTCTGTGGCGCACAGCCACGAAATACGAATTAACGCTGTTATCGACTCTTTGGCTTGCAGTTACAGAGAACAGTTCATACGGCTATCAAATCTGTTGCTCCCAGCTACAAAAACTTAATACAACTATCTTTTATGTGGTGCACAACCAGAAAGTACGAATTAACGCGGTTATTGACTCTGTGGCTTGCAGCTACAAAAAAAAAGCTTATACGGCTACCAAGTGTGTTGCTCACAGCTACAAGAACCTAAGACGACTATATATTCTGTGGCGCACATCCACAAAAGACAAATTAACGCGGTTATTGACTCTTTGCCTTCCAGCTACAGAGAACAGTTCATACGGCTATCAAATCTGTTGCTCCCAGCTACAAAAACCTAATACGACAAACTATTCTGTGGCGCACAGCCACAAAAAACGAATTAACGCTGTTACCGACTATTTGGCTTGCAGTTACAGAGAACAGTTCATACGGCTATCAAGTCTGTTGCGCCCAGCTACAAAAACCTTATACGACAATCTATTCTGTGATGCACAACCACGAAGTACGAATTAACGCGGTTATCGACTCTTTGGCTTGCATTTACAGAAAACAGTTCATACGGCTATCAAGTCTGTTGCTCCCAGCTACAAAAACCTAATACGACAATCTATTCTGTGGTGCACAACCACAAAGTACGAATTAACGCTGTTATCGACTCTTTGGCTTGCAGTTACAGAGAACAGTTCATACGGCTATCAAATCTGTTGCTCCCAGCTACAAAAACTTAATACAACTATCTTTTCTGTGGTGCACAACCAGAAAGTACGAATTAACGCGGTTATTGACTCTGTGGCTTGCAGCTACAAAAAAAAAGCTTATACGGCTATCAAGTGTGTTGCTCACAGCTACAAGAACCTAAAACGACTATATATTCTGTGGCGCACAGCCACAAAGTACAAATTAACGCGGTTATTGACTCATTGGCTTGCAGCTACAGAAAAAAAGTTTATACGGCTATCAAGTCTGTTGCTCCCAGCTACAAAAACCTAATACGACTATCTATTCTGTGGCGCACAGCCACGAAATACGAATTAACGCGGTTATCGACTCTTTGGCTTGCAGCTACAGAAAAAAGTTTACACGGCTATCAAGTCTGTTGCGCCCAGCTACAAAAACCTTATACGACAATCTATTCTGTGATGCACAACCACGAAGTACGAATTAACGCGGTTATCGACTCTTTGGCTTGCATTTACAGAAAACAGTTCATACGGCTATCAAGTCTGTTGCTCCCAGCTACAAAAACCTAATACGACAATCTATTCTGTGGTGCATAACCACAAAGTACGAATTAACGCTGTTATCGACTCTTTGGCTTGCAGTTACAGAGAACAGTTCATACGGCTATCAAATCTGTTGCTCCCAGCTACAAAAACTTAATACAACTATCTTTCCTGTGGTGCACAACCAGAAAGTACGAATTAACGCGGTTATTGACTCAGTGGCTTGCAGCTACAAAAAAAAGCTTATACGGCTATCAAGTGTGTTGCTCACAGCTACAAGAACCTAAAACGACTATATATTCTGTGGCGCACAGCCACAAAGTACAAATTAACGCGGTTATTGACTCATTGGCTTGCAGCTACAGAAAAAAAAAGCTTATACGGCTACCAAGTGTGTTGCTCACAGCTACAAGAACCTAAGACGATTATATATTCTGTGGCGCACAGCCACGAAATACGAATTAACGCGGTTATCGACTCTTTGGCTTGCAGCTACAGAAAAAAGTTTACACGGCTATCAAGTCTGTTGCTCCCAGCTACAAAAACCTTATACGACAATCTATTCTGTGGTGCACAACCACAAAATACGAATTAACGCTGTTACCGACTATTTGGCATGCAGTTACAGAGAACAGTTCATACGGCTATCAAATCTGTTGCTCCCAGCTACAAAAACTTAATACAACTATCTTTTCTGTGGCGCACAACCACAAAGTACGAATTAACGCGGTTATTGACTCTGTGGCTTGCAGCTACAGAAAAAAGCTTATACGGCTACCAAGTGTGTTGCTCACAGCTAGAAGAACCTAATACGACTATATATTCTGTGGCGCACAACCACAAAGTACGAATTAACGCTGTTACCGACTATTTGGCTTGCAGTTACAGAGAACAGTTCATACGGCTATCAAGTCTGTTGCTCCCAGCTACAAAAACCTTATACGACAATCTATTCTGTGGTGCACAACCACAAAGTACGAATTAACGCGGTTATCGACTCTTTGGCTTGCATTTACAGAAAACAGTTCATACGGCTATCAAGTCTGTTGCTCCCAGCTACAAAAACCTAATACGACAATCTATTCTGTGGTGCACAACCACAAAGTACGAATTAACGCTGTTATCGACTCTTTGGCTTGCAGTTACAGAGAACAGTTCATACGGCTATCAAATCTGTTGCTCCCAGCTACAAAAACTTAATACAACTATCTTTCCTGTGGTGCACAACCAGAAAGTACGAATTAACGCGGTTATTGACTCTGTGGCTTGCAGCTACGAAAAAAAGCTTATACGGCTATCAAGTGTGTTGCTCACAGCTACAAGAACCTAAAACGACTATATATTCTGTGGCGCACAGCCACAAAAGACAAATTAACGCGGTTATTGACTCTTTGCCTTGCAGCTACAGAGAACAGCTCATACGGCTATCAAATCTGTTGCTCCCAGCTACAAAAACCTAATACGACAATCTATTCTGTGGCGCACAGCCACAAAATACGAATTAACGCGGTTATTGACTCTTTGCCTTGCAGCTACAGAAAAAAAAGTTTATACGGCTATCAAGTCTGTTGCTCCCAGCTACAAAAACTTAATACAACTATCTTTTATGTGGTGCACAACCAGAAAGTACGAATTAACGCGGTTATTGACTCTGTGGCTTGCAGCTACAAAAAAAAAGCTTATACGGCTACCAAGTGTGTTGCTCACAGCTACAAGAACCTAAAACGACTATATATTCTGTGGCGCACAGCCACAAAAGACAAATTAACGCGGTTATTGACTCTTTGCCTTGCAGCTACAGAGAACAGCTCATACGGCTATCAAATCTGTTGCTCCCAGCTACAAAAACCTAATACGACAATCTATTCTGTGGCGCACAGCCACAAAATACGAATTAACGCGGTTATTGACTCTTTGCCTTGCAGCTACAGAGAACAGCTCATACGGCTATCAAATCTGTTGCTCCCAGCTACAAAAACCTAATACGACAATCTATTCTGTGGCGCACAGCCACGAAATACGAATTAACGCGGTTATCGACTCTTTGGCTTGCATTTACAGAAAACAGTTCATACGGCTATCAAGTATGTTGCTCCCAGCTACAAAAACCTAATACGACAATCTATTCTGTGGCGCACAGCCACGAAATACGAATTAACGCTGTTATCGACTCTTTGGCTTGCAGTTACAGAGAACAGTTCATACGGCTATCAAATCTGTTGCTCCCAGCTACAAAAACTTAATACAACTATCTTTTATGTGGTGCACAACCAGAAAGTACGAATTAACGCGGTTATTGACTCTGTGGCTTGCAGCTACAAAAAAAAAGCTTATACGGCTACCAAGTGTGTTGCTCACAGCTACAAGAACCTAAGACGACTATATATTCTGTGGCGCACAGCCACAAAAGACAAATTAACGCGGTTATTGACTCTTTGCCTTGCAGCTACAGAGAACAGTTCATACGGCTATCAAATCTGTTGCTCCCAGCTACAAAAACCTAATACGACACATCAACTACTAACTACTCGTACTAAGAAACTATTCTGTGGCGCACAGCCACAAAAAACGAATTAACGCTGTTACCGACTATTTGGCTTGCAGTTACAGAGAACAGTTCATACGGCTATCAAGTCTGTTGCGCCCAGCTACAAAAACCTTATACGACAATCTATTCTGTGGTGCACAACCACGAAGTACGAATTAACGCGGTTATCGACTCTTTGGCTTGCATTTACAGAAAACAGTTCATACGGCTATCAAGTCTGTTGCTCCCAGCTACAAAAACCTAATACGACAATCTATTCTGTGGTGCACAACCACAAAGTACGAATTAACGCTGTTATCGACTCTTTGGCTTGCAGTTACAGAGAACAGTTCATACGGCTATCAAATCTGTTGCTCCCAGCTACAAAAACTTAATACAACTATCTTTCCTGTGGTGCACAACCAGAAAGTACGAATTAACGCGGTTATTGACTCTGTGGCTTGCAGCTACAAAAAAAAGCTTATACGGCTATCAAGTGTGTTGCTCACAGCTACAAGAACCTAAAACGACTATATATTCTGTGGCGCACAGCCACAAAGTACAAATTAACGCGGTTATTGACTCATTGGCTTGCAGCTACAGAAAAAAAGCTTATACGGCTACCAAGTGTGTTGCTCACAGCTACAAGAACCTAAGACGATTATATATTCTGTGGCGCACAGCCACGAAATACGAATTAACGCGGTTATCGACTCTTTGGCTTGCAGCTACAGAAAAAAGTTTACACGGCTATCAAGTCTGTTGCTCCCAGCTACAAAAACCTTATACGACAATCTATTCTGTGGTGCACAACCACAAAATACGAATTAACGCTGTTACCGACTATTTGGCATGCAGTTACAGAGAACAGTTCATACGGCTATCAAATCTGTTGCTCCCAGCTACAAAAACTTAATACAACTATCTTTTCTGTGGCGCACAACCACAAAGTACGAATTAACGCGGTTATTGACTCTGTGGCTTGCAGCTACAGAAAAAAAGCTTATACGGCTACCAAGTGTGTTGCTCACAGCTAGAAGAACCTAATACGACTATATATTCTGTGGCGCACAACCACAAAGTACGAATTAACGCTGTTACCGACTATTTGGCTTGCAGTTACAGAGAACAGTTCATACGGCTATCAAGTCTGTTGCTCCCAGCTACAAAAACCTTATACGACAATCTATTCTGTGGTGCACAACCACAAAGTACGAATTAACGCGGTTATCGACTCTTTGGCTTGCATTTACAGAAAACAGTTCATACGGCTATCAAGTCTGTTGCTCCCAGCTACAAAAACCTAATACGACAATCTATTCTGTGGTGCACAACCACAAAGTACGAATTAACGCTGTTATCGACTCTTTGGCTTGCAGTTACAGAGAACAGTTCATACGGCTATCAATCTGTTGCTCCCAGCTACAAAAACTTAATACAACTATCTTTCCTGTGGTGCACAACCAGAAAGTACGAATTAACGCGGTTATTGACTCTGTGGCTTGCAGCTACAAAAAAAAGCTTATACGGCTATCAAGTGTGTTGCTCACAGCTACAAGAACCTAAAACGACTATATATTCTGTGGCGCACAGCCACAAACGACAAATTAACGCGGTTATTGACTCTTTGCCTTGCAGCTACAGAGAACAGCTCATACGGCTATCAAATCTGTTGCTCCCAGCTACAAAAACCTAATACGACAATCTATTCTGTGGCGCACAGCCACAAAATACGAATTAACGCGGTTATTGACTCTTTGCCTTGCAGCTACAGAAAAAAAAGTTTATACGGCTATCAAGTCTGTTGCTCCCAGCTACAAAAACTTAATACAACTATCTTTTATGTGGTGCACAACCAGAAAGTACGAATTAATGCGGTTATTGACTCTGTGGCTTGCAGCTACAAAAAAAAAGCTTATACGGCTACCAAGTGTGTTGCTCACAGCTACAAGAACCTAAGACGACTATATATTCTGTGGCGCACAGCCACAAAAGACAAATTAACGCGGTTATTGACTCTTTGCCTTCCAGCTACAGAGAACAGTTCATACGGCTATCAAATCTGTTGCTCCCAGCTACAAAAACCTAATACGACAAACTATTCTGTGGCGCACAGCCACAAAAAACGAATTAACGCTGTTACCGACTATTTGGCTTGCAGTTACAGAGAACAGTTCATACGGCTATCAAGTCTGTTGCTCCCAGCTACAAAAACCTTATACGACAATCTATTCTGTGGTGCACAACCACGAAGTACGAATTAACGCGGTTATCGACTCTTTGGCTTGCATTTACAGAAAACAGTTCATACGGCTATCAAGTCTGTTGCTCCCAGCTACAAAAACCTAATACGACAATCTATTCTGTGGTGCACAACCACAAAGTACGAATTAACGCTGTTATCGACTCTTTGGCTTGCAGTTACAGAGAACAGTTCATACGGCTATCAAATCTGTTGCTCCCAGCTACAAAAACTTAATACAACTATCTTTCCTGTGGTGCACAACCAGAAAGTACGAATTAACGCGGTTATTGACTCTGTGGCTTGCAGCTACAAAAAAAAGCTTATACGGCTATCAAGTGTGTTGCTCACAGCTACAAGAACCTAAAACGACTATATATTCTGTGGCGCACAGCCACAAAGTACAAATTAACGCGGTTATTGACTCATTGGCTTGCAGCTACAGAAAAAAAGCTTATACGGCTACCAAGTGTGTAGCTCACAGCTACAAGAACCTAAGACGATTATATATTCTGTGGCGCACAGCCACGAAATACGAATTAACGCGGTTATCGACTCTTTGGCTTGCAGCTACAGAAAAAAGTTTACACGGCTATCAAGTCTGTTGCTCCCAGCTACAAAAACCTTATACGACAATCTATTCTGTGGTGCACAACCACAAAGTACGAATTAACGCTGTTACCGACTATTTGGCATGCAGTTACAGAGAACAGTTCATACGGCTATCAAATCTGTTGCTCCCAGCTACAAAAACTTAATACAACTATCTTTTCTGTGGCGCACAACCACAAAGTACGAATTAACGCGGTTATTGACTCTGTGGCTTGCAGCTACAGAAAAAAGCTTATACGGCTACCAAGTGTGTTGCTCACAGCTAGAAGAACCTAATACGACTATATATTCATGAAAAAGTGGGGGCCCAACGACTGTGCGATTTGTCTTCTGCTGTGCGCCCCTTTGACAGCTACTCTCAAATGGAGCAGCTGCTGCTACAAAAAACCGGAAAATACTAATATACTCAAGCATAACTGTTCATCACAAACATACAAAAGTCGTAAAATATTTTTTCAAACCTGTAAACTATAATATACAAATCACAGCTGCGAAAAAGAGAACAACTGTTGAATAATATGCCAAGTGTGTTATAGCACCTACAGTTAAAGTAAAGACCAAAACTGCAAATCATTGTGTACAAAACCAGAATCTCTATAGTTGACTACGTTGAGTTAACATCTGTGATTTGTATATTATAGTTTACAGGTTTGAAAAAATATTTTACGACTTTTGTATGTTTGTGATGAACAGTTATGCTTGAGTATATTAGTATTTTCCGGTTTTTGTAGCAGCAGCTGCTCCATTCGAGAGTAGCTGTCAAAGGGGCGCACAGCAGAAGACAAATCGCACAGTCGTTGGGCCCCCACTTTTTCATGAATTTTTCTCTTTTTGTACACATGCCGTAGGTATGTAGAGAGGTGGTTTGATCTGTACGGTGAAGATAAAATTGTTTTCCTGATGAACCACTTGTCAAGTACTATCATCATTCGAAAAAAAACATGACGTCAACATTGCAGTTCTGAAAACTTACTTTATCCGCCCTTCAGAGTCCCAGAATACGTCATGTTTGAATGAAGTTTCATCGTGAACTGACCATTTTCAAGAAACTTCCAGCATTCGAAAACATATTTCACGTCAATTTTTTTAAAGTTGACGTCATCTGGCCTTCTGAATTCCAGAATAGGTCATATTTAGATGAAGTTTTATCGTTAATATACCATTTTTAAGATATTTTCAGCATTTGAAAATATATGTGACGTCAACTTTGCACTTTTCAAAAATTACGTCATCTGGTCTCCAGAATCCCAGAATACGTCACTATTAGATTGAGTTTCACCGTTAATTGACCCTTTCTAAGATATTACCATCATTTGAAAATATATGTGACGTCAACTTTGTACTTTTCAAAAGTGACGTCATCCGAGCTCCAGAATCCTCGATGACGTCATCAGTAGAAGACTTACATCTGAATCGATGTCAGTTCATGTCGTGGTATCATACTTCAAATTTTACTTGAATTGGTTAGGACTGAGCTGAGTTAAAACGCAATTTGATTTACCCCGACAGAGAGGGCGAGAGAGTGCACGAAATGAAGAGACGCAGAGACATTTTCAAAGACCTATAACTTGATGAAAAATAATTTTTTTCGAAAAAAAGTTTGCGCCCCAAGGTTCGAGTGGGATATCTATCGTGTCCCAAATTTTCAGTCAAATCGGTTCACACATAAAAATTTCCCAGAAGTGCGTTCACACACACACACACACACACACACACACACACACGGCGGAAGTTGGCGGTCTGCATGAAGCGCATAACGTCATGACTTGGCTCAAACTTAATCAATTTCGTTCAAATTTTGAATATAGCTTGTAAATGTGCCATAGAAATTTAGCAAATCATAAAAAGTTCTGATTTGCACAATTGGACCTTTTTGAGAGTGAACTAAAAAAATGAAAGCGCGCATTAGCCGGACCAAAGACAAATCTCGCACAGCGCTTCGCGCTGCGCGCGATTCTGTGGCGCACAACCACAAAGTACGAATTAACGCTGTTACCGACTATTTGGCTTGCAGTTACAGAGAACAGTTCATACGGCTATCAAGTCTGTTGCTCCCAGCTACAAAAACCTTATACGACAATCTATTCTGTGGTGCACAACCACAAAGTACGAATTAACGCGGTTATCGACTCTTTGGCTTGCACTTACAGAAAACAGTTCATACGGCTATCAAGTCTGTTGCTCCCAGCTACAAAAACCTAATACGACAATCTATTCTGTGGTGCACAACCACAAAGTACGAATTAACGCTGTTATCGACTCTTTGGCTTGCAGTTACAGAGAACAGTTCATACGGCTATCAAATCTGTTGCTCCCAGCTACAAAAACTTAATACAACTATCTTTCCTGTGGTGCACAACCAGAAAGTACGAATTAACGCGGTTATTGACTCTGTGGCTTGCAGCTACAAAAAAAGCTTATACGGCTATCAAGTGTGTTGCTCACAGCTACAAGAACCTAAAACGACTATATATTCTGTGGCGCACAGCCACAAAAGACAAATTAACGCGGTTATTGACTCTTTGCCTTGCAGCTACAGAGAACAGCTCATACGGCTATCAAATCTGTTGCTCCCAGCTACAAAAACCTAATACGACAATCTATTCTGTGGCGCACAGCCACAAAATACGAATTAACGCGGTTATTGACTCTTTGCCTTGCAGCTACAGAAAAAAAAGTTTATACGGCTATCAAGTCTGTTGCTCCCAGCTACAAAAACCTAATACGACTATCTATTCTGTGGCGCACAGCCACGAAATACGAATTAACGCGGTTATCGACTCTTTGGCTTGCAGCTACAGAAAAAGTTTACACGGCTATCAAGTCTGTTTCTCCCAGTTACAAAAGCCTTATACGACAATCTATTCTGTGGCGCACAGCCACAAAATACGAATTAACGCGGTTATTGACTCTTTGCCTTGCAGCTACAGAAAAAAAGCTTATACGGCTACCAAGTGTGTTGCTCACAGCTAGAAGAACCTAATACGACTATATATTCTGTGGCGCACAGCCACGAAATACGAATTAACGCGGTTATCTTTGGCTTGCAGCTACAGAAAAAAGTTTACACGGCTATCAAGTCTGTTGCTCCCAGTTACAAAAACCTTATACGACAATCTATTCTGTGGCGCACAGCCACAAAATACGAATTAACGCGGTTATTGACTCTTTGCCTTGCAGTTACAGAGAACAGTTCATACGGCTATCAAGTCTGTTGCTCCCAGCTACAAAAACCTTATACGACAATCTATTCTGTGGTGCACAACCACAAAGTACGAATTAACGCTGTTACCGACTATTTGGCTTGCAGTTACAGAGAACAGTTCATACGGCTATCAAGTCTGTTGCTCCCAGCTACAAAAACCTTATACGACAATCTATTCTGTGGTGCACAACCACAAAGTATGAATTAACGCTGTTACCGACTATTTGGCTTGCAGTTACAGAGAACAGTTCATACGGCTATCAAGTCTGTTGCTCCCAGCTACAAAAACCTTATACGACAATCTATTCTGTGGTGCACAACCACAAAATACGAATTAACGCTGTTACCGACTATTTGGCTTGCAGTTACAGAGAACAGTTCATACGGCTATCAAGTCTGTTGCTCCCAGCTACAAAAACCTTATACGACAATCTATTCTGTGGTGCACAACCACAAAGTACGAATTAACGCGGTTATCGACTCTTTGGCTTGCATTTACAGAAAACAGTTCATACGGCTATCAAGTCTGTTGCTCCCAGCTACAAAAAACCAATACGACAATCTATTCTGTGGTGCACAACCACAAAGTACGAATTAACGCTGTTATCGACTCTTTGGCTTGCAGTTACAGAGAACAGTTCATACGGCTATCAAATCTGTTGCTCCCAGCTACAAAAACTTAATACAACTATCTTTCCTGTGGTGCACAACCAGAAAGTACGAATTAACGCGGTTATTGACTCTGTGGCTTGCAGCTACAAAAAAAAAGCTTATACGGCTATCAAGTGTGTTGCTCACAGCTACAAGAACCTAAGACGACTATATATTCTGTGGCGCACAGCCACAAAAGACAAATTAACGCGGTTATTGACTCTTTGCCTTGCAGCTACAGAGAACAGCTCATACGGCTATCAAATCTGTTGCTCCCAGCTACAAAAACCTAATACAACAATCTATTCTGTGGCGCACAGCCACAAAATACGAATTAACGCGGTTATTGACTCTTTGCCTTGCAGCTACAGAAAGAAAGTTTATACGGCTATCAAGTCTGTTGCTCCCAGCTACAAAAACCTAATACGACTATCTATTCTGTGGCGCACAGCCACGAAATACGAATTAACGCGGTTATCGACTCTTTGGCTTGCAGCTACAGAAAAAAGTTTACACGGCTATCAAGTCTGTTGCTCCCAGCTACAAAAACCTTATACGACAATCTATTCTGTGGTGCACAACCACAAAGTACGAATTAACGCTGTTACCGACTATTTGGCTTGCAGTTACAGAGAACAGTTCATACGGCTATCAAATCTGTTGCTCCCAGCTACAAAAACTTAATACAACTATCTTTTCTGTGGCGCACAACCACAAAGTACGAATTAACGCGGTTATTGACTCTGTGGCTTGCAGCTACAGAAAAAAAGCTTATACGGCTACCAAGTGTGTTGCTCACAGCTAGAAGAACCTAATACGACTATATATTCTGTGGCGCACAGCCACAAAATACGAATTAACGCGGTTATTGACTCTGTGGCTTGCAGCTACAAAAAAAGCTTATACGGCTATCAAGTCTGTTGCTCCCAGCTACAAAAACCTAATATTCTGTGGCGCACAGCCACGAAATACGAATTTACGCGGTTATCGACTCTTTGGCTTGCATTTACAGAAAACAGTTCATACGGCTATCAAGTCTGCTGCTCCCAGCTACAAAAACCTAATACGACAATCTATTCTGTGGCGCACAGCCACGAAATACGAATTAACGCGGTTATCGACTCTTTGCCTTGCAGCTACAGAAAAAAAGCTTATACGGCTACCAAGTGTGTTGCTCACAGCTAGAAGAACCTAATACGACTATATATTCTGTGGCGCACAGCCACGAAATACGAATTAACGCGGTTATCTTTGGCTTGCAGCTACAGAAAAAAGTTTACACGGCTATCAAGTCTGTTGCTCCCAGTTACAAAAACCTTATACGACAATCTATTCTGTGGCGCACAGCCACAAAATACGAATTAACGCGGTTATTGACTCTTTGCCTTGCAGTTACAGAGAACAGTTCATACGGCTATCAAGTCTGTTGCTCCCAGCTACAAAAACCTTATACGACAATCTATTCTGTGGTGCACAACCACAAAGTACGAATTAACGCTGTTACCGACTATTTGGCTTGCAGTTACAGAGAACAGTTCATACGGCTATCAAGTCTGTTGCTCCCAGCTACAAAAACCTTATACGACAATCTATTCTGTGGTGCACAACCACAAAGTATGAATTAACGCTGTTACCGACTATTTGGCTTGCAGTTACAGAGAACAGTTCATACGGCTATCAAGTCTGTTGCTCCCAGCTACAAAAACCTTATACGACAATCTATTCTGTGGTGCACAACCACAAAATACGAATTAACGCTGTTACCGACTATTTGGCTTGCAGTTACAGAGAACAGTTCATACGGCTATCAAGTCTGTTGCTCCCAGCTACAAAAACCTTATACGACAATCTATTCTGTGGTGCACAACCACAAAGTACGAATTAACGCGGTTATCGACTCTTTGGCTTGCATTTACAGAAAACAGTTCATACGGCTATCAAGTCTGTTGCTCCCAGCTACAAAAAACCAATACGACAATCTATTCTGTGGTGCACAACCACAAAGTACGAATTAACGCTGTTATCGACTCTTTGGCTTGCAGTTACAGAGAACAGTTCATACGGCTATCAAATCTGTTGCTCCCAGCTACAAAAACTTAATACAACTATCTTTCCTGTGGTGCACAACCAGAAAGTACGAATTAACGCGGTTATTGACTCTGTGGCTTGCAGCTACAAAAAAAAAGCTTATACGGCTATCAAGTGTGTTGCTCACAGCTACAAGAACCTAAGACGACTATATATTCTGTGGCGCACAGCCACAAAAGACAAATTAACGCGGTTATTGACTCTTTGCCTTGCAGCTACAGAGAACAGCTCATACGGCTATCAAATCTGTTGCTCCCAGCTACAAAAACCTAATACAACAATCTATTCTGTGGCGCACAGCCACAAAATACGAATTAACGCGGTTATTGACTCTTTGCCTTGCAGCTACAGAAAGAAAGTTTATACGGCTATCAAGTCTGTTGCTCCCAGCTACAAAAACCTAATACGACTATCTATTCTGTGGCGCACAGCCACGAAATACGAATTAACGCGGTTATCGACTCTTTGGCTTGCAGCTACAGAAAAAAGTTTACACGGCTATCAAGTCTGTTGCTCCCAGCTACAAAAACCTTATACGACAATCTATTCTGTGGTGCACAACCACAAAGTACGAATTAACGCTGTTACCGACTATTTGGCTTGCAGTTACAGAGAACAGTTCATACGGCTATCAAATCTGTTGCTCCCAGCTACAAAAACTTAATACAACTATCTTTTCTGTGGCGCACAACCACAAAGTACGAATTAACGCGGTTATTGACTCTGTGGCTTGCAGCTACAGAAAAAAAGCTTATACGGCTACCAAGTGTGTTGCTCACAGCTAGAAGAACCTAATACGACTATATATTCTGTGGCGCACAGCCACAAAATACGAATTAACGCGGTTATTGACTCTGTGGCTTGCAGCTACAAAAAAAGCTTATACGGCTATCAAGTCTGTTGCTCCCAGCTACAAAAACCTAATATTCTGTGGCGCACAGCCACGAAATACGAATTTACGCGGTTATCGACTCTTTGGCTTGCATTTACAGAAAACAGTTCATACGGCTATCAAGTCTGCTGCTCCCAGCTACAAAAACCTAATACGACAATCTATTCTGTGGCGCACAGCCACGAAATACGAATTAACGCGGTTATCGACTCTTTGGCTTGCAGCTACAGAAAAAAGTTTACACGGCTATCAAGTCTGTTGCTCCCAGCTACAAAAACCTAATACGACAATCTATTCTGTGGTGCACAACCACAAAGTACGAATTAACGCTGTTATCGACTCTTTGGCTTGCAGTTACAGAGAACAGTTCATACGGCTATCAAATCTGTTGCTCCCAGCTACAAAAACCTTATACGACAATCTATTCTGTGGTGCACAACCACAAAGTACGAATTAACGCGGTTATCGACTCTTTGGCTTGCATTTACAGAAAACAGTTCATACGGCTATCAAGTCTGTTGCTCCCAGCTACAAAAACCTAATACGACCATCTATTCTGTGGTGCACAACCACAAAGTACGAATTAACGCTGTTATCGACTCTTTGGCTTGCAGTTACAGAGAACAGTTCATACGGCTATCAAATCTGTTGCTCCCAGCTACAAAAACTTAATACAACTATCTTTCCTGTGGTGCACAACCAGAAAGTACGAATTAACGCGGTTATTGACTATGTGGCTTGCAGCTACAAAAAAAGCTTATACGGCTATCAAGTGTGTTGCTCACAGCTACAAGAACCTAAGACGACTATATATTCTGTGGCGCACAGCCACAAAAGACAAATTAACGCGGTTATTGACTCTTTGCCTTGCAGCTACAGAGAACAGTTCATACGGCTATCAAATCTGTTGCTCGCAGCTACAAAAACTTAATACAACTATATTTTCTGTGGTGCACAACCACAAAGTACGAATTAACGCGGTTATTGACTCATTGGTTAACAGCTACAGAGAACAGTTCATACGGCTATCAAATCTGTTGCTCTCAGCTACAAAAACTTAATACGACTATCTTTTCTGTGGTGCACAACCACAAAGTACGAATTAACGCGGTTATTGATTCTGTGGCTTGCAGCTACAGAAAAAAACTTATACGGCTACCAAGTGTGTTGCTCACAGCTAGAAGAACCTAATACGACTATATATTCTGTGGCGCACAGCCACAAAAGACGAATTAACGCGGTTATTGACTCTTTGCCTTGCAGCTACAGAGAACAGTTCATACGGCTATCAAATCTGTTGCTCCCAGCTACAAAAACCAAATACCGCAATCTATTCTGTGGCGCACAGCCACAAAATACGAATTAACGCGGTTATTGAGTATTGACTCTTTGCCTTGCAGCTACAGAAAAAAGTTTATACGGCTATCAAGTCTGTTGCTCCCAGCTACAAAAACCTAATACGACTATCTATTCTGTGGCGCACAGCCACGAAATACGAATTTATGCGGTTATCGACTCTTTGGCTTGCGGTTACAGAGAACAGTTCATACGGCTATCAAATCTGTTGCTCCCAGCTACAAAAACTTAATACAACTATCTTTTCTGTGGTGCACAACCACAAAGTACGAATCAACGCGGTTATTGACTCATTGGCTTGCAGCTACAGAAAAAAAAAGCTTATACGGCTACCAAGTGTGTTGCTCACAGCTACAAGAACCTAAGACGAATATATTCCAATACATAAACCAGGGAAACCATCTCAGAATATCGCATCTTATCGGCCTATTTATCTCTCCTGTGGGGCTTATAAAACATTTGAAAGATTGATTAAATCCATACTCGTCCCGTATCTGAACCGCTACGAAACTATTCCTGATTATCAGTTTGGTTTCCGTGAAAACAGCTCAGTCACGCACAATTTGTTGTCTTGCCATGAAATATGGAGCAAAGCCCTTGCCGCGAAAAAATGTGTCGACGTTGTATATTTCGATTTCAGTAAAGCTTTTGACACTGTTAGCATTCCCAAGCTCATTCATAAACTACAATCGGTCGGTATCCAAAACCCCCTTTTCAGTTGGTTCATATCATTTTTGACTGATCGAACGTTCTGTGTACGAATTAATGATGTTTGTTCTTCTATGAGATCTGTTAAATCTGGGGTTCCTCAAGGGTCTGTACTAGGACCTCTTCTTTTTTCTATATTTATTATTGATGTTCATTTGTCTCTTCCTCTCAACCCAGATGTACACATCAGAGCGTTTGCAGACGATATAAAATTATTTGTTGTTTTTGAGAAAGATATTGTAAAGTCCAGGGTACATTTCCAAAAAGTTATTGATCATTTCTGTGTGTGGGTGAAGAGCTGGCAATTAACATTGGCAGTAGACAAATGCAATGTTGTACATCTGGGTAGAAATAACCCTTTTTCTCCATATTTTATCGGTTCTGATTTGATAAATGTTGTTTCAGAGTGCAGGAATTTGGGGGTGACCGTTTCTAATACTCTTGTGAACAGGGGAAACATTGAAATTCGTTATAAAAAGGGAATGACTCAACTTGCCATTCTTCTGCGCACCATGACTGTAAAAGACGTCAAAATTCTTGTACGTTGCTATCAAACTTATGTTCTACCGATTCTTGAGTTTGGATCACAAGTTTGGAGTCCTTTTCTTATTTTGGAATCGAAGAAAATTGAGAAAGTTCAAGAATTTTCCACCAGAGCGGTCTATTACAGGTGTTTTCCCAAAGGTGACTATCCCATGAGTCTGCCTTCCTATCAGAATAGGTGCAAAGAGTTGGGAATGAAAAGTTTAGCATTCAGAAGAGTTATTCTAGATCTTGTGCTTGCTTTCAAAATTATCAAAGGCGAGTGTATTCTGAGGTTCACTTCTTTTTATCGCCATCGATTACACAACGGTAGAAGAGGTAGTCACTGTTTCTATGTTGAAAATACCAAAGTTAATAGTCGATATTATTCCTTTTCTTTACGGACTTCGAGATGGTTCAATATGCTGTCTTCACATAGTTCAATAATTTTGAAAGCGAAGTCCTCGAAAGTATTCAAGAAACGTCTACTAGAAACTGATCTATGTAAGGTTTTAAAACTGCCTTGTAAGTTTTAATTAGTAATCTGATGTAGCTCATTGTTTATTTAGCAACTTGGTAAGTTTGGTAAGTTCCCATCCTGTGGCTGGTGCGGAATGCAATCCATGGTTCATAATCGGTCCCAGTGTGAAAACCAGTGAGAAAGAAGAATCAACAAGTTGACAAAATCTCCGTACTGCTCACATTCGCGAAGTGGTCATACGTGCATGCATCGATACTCTCTTCTTTTGGTATTATCGATGTATTTTTCTTCTAGATTTGTTTAATATATTATGATAGTTAAACGAACGAACATTGACTTTAATTTATTGTTAGTATTACTAGGAGTATGATATTATCCACCAATCCGCTGGGAAAAGTAAAGACTAAAATTATATATCAGGTCTGAGGGAAGTTAGGAGGAGGTAGTAACCACGAACATATATTGGCTCTGATAAACTTAGGTGGAGGTAGAAACTATAAATATATATATCAACTCTGAGAAACTTAGGTGGTGGTAGTAACTACAAATATATATCAACTCTGAGAAACCTAGGTGGTGGTAGTAACTACAAATATATATCAACTCTGAGAAACTTAGGTGGTGGTAGTAACTACAAACATATATCAACTCTGAGAAACTTAGGTGGTGGTAGTAACTACAAATATCTGTCAACTCTGAGAAACTTAGGCGGTGGTAGTAACTACAAACATATATCAGTACTAAGAAAGTTAGGGGAAGGTAGTGTTATTTCAATCATTCCCAGTGAAGACATCCCTTTTTTAATCAACAAATATATGCTGTCTCGAAATACAGCCCAGCGGTTGTGGTATTGATACGGTAGTTAAGTCAAAGCATTTGTCAGAACAGTCGCTTTAGTATAGAATGTATACAACATTATCGCGCGCAGCGCGAAGCGCTGTGCGAGATTTGTCTTTGGTCCGGCTAATGCGCGCTTTCATTTTTTTAGTTCACTCTCAAAAAGGTCTAATTGTGCAAATCAAAACTTTTTGTGATTTGCTGATTTTCTATGGCACATTTACAAGCTATATTCAAAATGTGAACGAAATTGATTAAGTTTGAGCCGAGTTATGACGTTATGCGCTTCATGCAGACCGCCAACTTCCGCCGTGTATCTGTCTGTCTGTCTGTCTGTGTTGGTGCGCACTCCTGGGAAATTTTTATGTGTGAACCGATTTGACTGAAAATTTGGGACACGATAGATATCCCACTCAAACCTTGGGGGCGCAAACTTTTTTTCGAAAAAAATAATTTTTCATTAAGTTATAGGTCTTTGAAAATGTCTCTGCGTCTCTTCATTTCGTGCACTCTCTCGCCCTCTCTGTCGCGGTAAATCAAATTGCGTTATAACTCAGCTCAGTCCTAACCAATTCAAGTAAAATTTGGAGTATGATACCACGACATGAACTGACATTGATTCAGATGTAAGTCTTCTACTGATGACGTCATCGAGGATTCTGGAGCTCGGATGACGTCATAATCGAAAAGTGCAAAGTTGATGTCACATATATTTTCAAATGATGTTTATATCTTAGGAAGGGTCAATTAACGGTGAAACTCAATCTAAGAGTGACGTATTCTGGGATTCTGGAGACCAGATGACGTCATGTTTGAAAAGTGCAAAGTTGACGTCACATATTATTTCAAATGCTGAAAATATCTCAAAAATGGTATATTAACGATGAAACTTTATCTAAATATGACTTATTCTGGAATTCAGAAGACCAGATGACGTCAACTTTTGAAAAAATTGACGTGAAATATGTTTTCGAATGCTGAAAGTTTCTTAAAAATGGTCAATTCACGATGAAACTTCATTCAAACATGACGTATTCTGGGAATCTGAAGGGCAGATAAAGTAAGTTTCCAGAACTGCAATGTTGACGTCATATTTTTTCGAATGATGGTAATACTTGACAAGTCATTCATTAAGAAAACAATTTTATCTGCACCGTACAGATCAAACCACATACCTACGGCATGTGTACAAAAAGAGAAAAATTCATGAAAAAGTGGGGGCCCAACGACTGTGAGATTTGTCTTCTGCTGTGCGCCGCTTAGACAGCTACTCTCAAATGGAGCAGCTACTGCTACAAAAACCGGAAAATACTTATATACTCAAGTATAACTGTTCATTACGAACATACAAAAGTCGTAAAATATTTTTTCAAACCTGTAAACTATAATATACAAATCACAGATGTTAACTCAACGTAGTCAACTATAGAGATTCTGGTTTTGTACACAATGATTTGCAGTTTTGGTCCTTGTTACTCTAGGTGCTATAACACTTGGCATATTATTCAACAGTTGTTCTCTCCTTTACAGCTGTGACTTGTAGATTCTAGTTTACAGGTTTGAAAAAATATTTTACGACTTTTGTATGTTCGTAATGAACAGTTATACTTGAGTATATAAGTATTTTCCGGTTTTTGTAGCAGTAGCTGCTCCATTTGAGAGTAGCTGTCTAAGCGGCGCACAGCAGAAGACAAATCTCACAGTCGTTGGGCCCCCACTTTTTCATGAATTACATATTTTTTTCACCTATGTTCTTTTCACCATTCTCTTTTTTGGCAACCTTTCGCGTTTCAAACTTTCGTTCCGTTATTACACACTGTGTAATGAATATTTGATTTGATTTGATTTGATATATATTCTGTGGCGCACAGCCACAAAAGACAAATTAACGCGGTTATTGACTCTTTGCCTTGCAGCTACTGAGAACAGTTCATACGACTATCAAATCTGTTGCTCCCAGCTACAAAAACCTAATACGACAATCTATTCTGTGGCGCACAGCCACAAAATACGAATCAACGCGGTTATTGACTCTTTGCCTTGCAGCTAAAGAAAAAAAATCATACGGCTATCAAGTCTGTTGCTCCCAGCTACAAAAACCTAATACGACTTTATATTCTGTGGCGCACAGCCACAAAAGACAAATTAACGCGGTTATTGACTCTTTGCCTTGCAGCTACAGAAAAAAGTTTATACGGCTATCAAGTGTGTTGCTCACAGCTACAAGAACCTAATACGACTGAATATTCTGTGGTGCACAGCCACAAAATACGAATTAACGCGGTTATTGACTCTTTGCCTTGCAGCTACAGAAAAAAAGGTTTATACGGCTATCAAGTCTGTTGCTCCCAGCTACAAGAAAGTAATACGACTATCTATTCTGTGGCGCACAGCCACGAAATACGAATTTACGCGGTTATCGACTCTTTGGCTTGCATTTACAGAAAACAGTTCATACGGCTATCAAGTCTGTTGCTCCCAGCTACAAAAACCTAATACGACAATCTATTCTGTGGCGCACAGCCACGAAATACGAATTAACGCGGTTATCGACTCTTTGGCTTGCAGCTACAGAAAAAAGTTTACACGGCTATCAAGTCTGTTGCTCCCAGCTACAAAAACCTAATACGACAATCTATTCTGTGGTGCACAACCACAAAGTACGAATTAACGCTGTTATCGACTCTTTGGCTTGCAGTTACAGAGAACAGTTCATACGGCTATCAAATCTGTTGCTCCCAGCTACAAAAACTTAATACAACTATCTTTCCTGTGGTGCACAACCAGAAAGTACGAATTAACGCGGTTATTGACTCTGTGGCTTGCAGCTACAAAAAAAAGCTTATACGGCTATCAAGTCTGTTGCTCCAGCTACAAAAACCTAATACGACAATCTATTCTGTGGCGCACAGCCACAAAATACGAATTAACGCTGTTACCGACTATTTGGCTTGCAGTTACAGAGAACAGTTCATACGGCTATCAAGTCTGTTGCTCCCAGCTACAAAAACCTTATACGACAATCTATTCTGTGGTGCACAACCACAAAGTACGAATTAACGCGGTTATCGACTCTTTGGCTTGCACTTACAGAAAACAGTTCATACGGCTATCAAGTCTGTTGCTCCCAGCTACAAAAACCTAATACGACAATCTATTCTGTGGTGCACAACCACAAAGTACGAATTAACGCTGTTATCGACTCTTTGGCTTGCAGTTACAGAGAACAGTTCATACGGCTATCAAATCTGTTGCTCCCAGCTACAAAAACTTAATACAACTATCTTTCCTGTGGTGCACAACCAGAAAGTACGAATTAACGCGGTTATTGACTATGTGGCTTGCAGCTACAAAAAAAAGCTTATACGGCTATCAAGTGTGTTGCTCACAGCTACAAGAACCTAAGACGACTATATATTCTGTGGCGCACAGCCACAAAAGACAAATTAACGCGGTTATTGACTCTTTGCCTTGCAGCTACAGAGAACAGCTCATACGACTATCAAATCTGTTGCTCCCAGCTACAAAAACCTAATACGACAATCTATTCTGTGGCGCACAGCCACAAAAGACAAATTAACGCGGTTATTGACTCTTTGCCTTGCAGCTACAGAAAAAAGTTTATACGGCTATCAAGTGTGTTGCTCACAGCTACAAAAACCTAATACGACAATCTATTCTGTGGCGCACAGCCACAAAATACGAATCAACGCGGTTATTGACTCTTTGCCTTGCAGCTAAAGAAAAAAAATCATACGGCTATCAAGTCTGTTGCTCCCAGCTACAAAAACCTAATACGACTTTATATTCTGTGGCGCACAGCCACAAAAGACAAATTAACGCGGTTATTGACTCTTTGCCTTGCAGCTACAGAAAAAAGTTTATACGGCTATCAAGTGTGTTGCTCACAGCTACAAGAACCTAATACGACTGAATATTCTGTGGTGCACAGCCACAAAATACGAATTAACGCGGTTATTGACTCTTTGCCTTGCAGCTACAGAAAAAAAGGTTTATACGGCTATCAAGTCTGTTGCTCCCAGCTACAAGAAAGTAATACGACTATCTATTCTGTGGCGCACAGCCACGAAATACGAATTTACGCGGTTATCGACTCTTTGGCTTGCATTTACAGAAAACAGTTCATACGGCTATCAAGTCTGTTGCTCCCAGCTACAAAAACCTAATACGACAATCTATTCTGTGGCGCACAGCCACGAAATACGAATTAACGCGGTTATCGACTCTTTGGCTTGCAGCTACAGAAAAAAGTTTACACGGCTATCAAGTCTGTTGCTCCCAGCTACAAAAACCTAATACGACAATCTATTCTGTGGTGCACAACCACAAAGTACGAATTAACGCTGTTATCGACTCTTTGGCTTGCAGTTACAGAGAACAGTTCATACGGCTATCAAATCTGTTGCTCCCAGCTACAAAAACTTAATACAACTATCTTTCCTGTGGTGCACAACCAGAAAGTACGAATTAACGCGGTTATTGACTCTGTGGCTTGCAGCTACAAAAAAAAGCTTATACGGCTATCAAGTCTGTTGCTCCCAGCTACAAAAACCTAATATGACAATCTATTCTGTGGCGCACAGCCACAAAATACGAATTAACGCTGTTACCGACTATTTGGCTTGCAGTTACAGAGAACAGTTCATACGGCTATCAAGTCTGTTGCTCCCAGCTACAAAAACCTTATACGACAATCTATTCTGTGGTGCACAACCACAAAGTACGAATTAACGCGGTTATCGACTCTTTGGCTTGCACTTACAGAAAACAGTTCATACGGCTATCAAGTCTGTTGCTCCCAGCTACAAAAACCTAATACGACAATCTATTCTGTGGTGCACAACCACAAAGTACGAATTAACGCTGTTATCGACTCTTTGGCTTGCAGTTACAGAGAACAGTTCATACGGCTATCAAATCTGTTGCTCCCAGCTACAAAAACTTAATACAACTATCTTTCCTGTGGTGCACAACCAGAAAGTACGAATTAACGCGGTTATTGACTATGTGGCTTGCAGCTACAAAAAAAAGCTTATACGGCTATCAAGTGTGTTGCTCACAGCTACAAGAACCTAAGACGACTATATATTCTGTGGCGCACAGCCACAAAAGACAAATTAACGCGGTTATTGACTCTTTGCCTTGCAGCTACAGAGAACAGCTCATACGACTATCAAATCTGTTGCTCCCAGCTACAAAAACCTAATACGACAATCTATTCTGTGGCGCACAGCCACAAAATACGAATTAACGCGGTTATCGACTCTTTGGCTTGCAGCTACAGAAAAAAAGTTTATACGGCTATCAAGTCTGTTGCTCCCAGCTACAAAAACCTAATACGACTATCTATTCTGTGGCGCACAGCCACAGAGTACGAATTAACGCTGTTACCGACTATTTGGCTTGCAGTTATAGAGAACAGTTCATACGGCTATCAAGTCTGTTGCTCCCAGCTACAAAAAAGTAATACGACTATCTATTCTGTGGCGCACAACCACAAAGTACGAATTAACGCGGTTATTGACTCTGTGGCTTGCAGCTACAGAAAAAAAGCTTATACGGCTACCAAGTGTGTTGCTCACAGCCACAAGAACCTAAGACGACTATATATTCTGTGGCGCACAGCCACAAAAGACAAATTAACGCGGTTATTGACTCTTTGCCTTGCATTTACAGAAAACAGTTCATACGGCTATCAAGTCTGTTGCTCCCAGCTACAAAAACCTAATACGACAATCTATTCTGTGGCGCACAGCCACGAAATACGAATTAACGCGGTTATCGACTCTTTGGCTTGCAGCTACAGAAAAAAGTTTACACGGCTATCAAGTCTGTTGCTCCCAGCTACAAAAACCTAATACGACAATCTATTCTGTGGTGCACAACCACAAAGTACGAATTAACGCTGTTATCGACTCTTTGGCTTGCAGTTACAGAGAACAGTTCATACGGCTATCAAATCTGTTGCTCCCAGCTACAAAAACTTAATACAACTATCTTACCTGTGGTGCACAACCAGGAAGTACGAATTAACGCGGTTATTGACTCTGTGGCTTGCAGCTACAAAAAAAAGCTTATACGGCTATCAAGTCTGTTGCTCCCAGCTACAAAAACCTAATACGACAATCTATTCTGTGGCGCACAGCCACAAAATACGAATTAACGCTGTTACCGACTATTTGGCTTGCAGTTACAGAGAACAGTTCATACGGCTATCAAGTCTGTTGCTCCCAGCTACAAAAACCTTATACGACAATCTATTCTGTGGTGCACAACCACAAAGTACGAATTAACGCGGTTATCGACTCTTTGGCTTGCACTTACAGAAAACAGTTCATACGGCTATCAAGTCTGTTGCTCCCAGCTACAAAAACCTAATACGACAATCTATTCTGTGGTGCACAACCACAAAGTACGAATTAACGCTGTTATCGACTCTTTGGCTTGCAGTTACAGAGAACAGTTCATACGGCTATCAAATCTGTTGCTCCCAGCTACAAAAACTTAATACAACTATCTTTCCTGTGGTGCACAACCAGAAAGTACGAATTAACGCGGTTATTGACTATGTGGCTTGCAGCTACAAAAAAAAGCTTATACGGCTATCAAGTGTGTTGCTCACAGCTACAAGAACCTAAGACGACTATATATTCTGTGGCGCACAGCCACAAAAGACAAATTAACGCGGTTATTGACTCTTTGCCTTGCAGCTACAGAGAACAGCTCATACGACTATCAAATCTGTTGCTCCCAGCTACAAAAACCTAATACGACAATCTATTCTGTGGTGCACAACCACAAAGTACGAATTAACGCTGTTATCGACTCTTTGGCTTGCAGTTACAGAGAACAGTTCATACGGCTATCAAATCTGTTGCTCCCAGCTACAAAAACTTAATACAACTATCTTTCCTGTGGTGCACAACCAGAAAGTACGAATTAACGCGGTTATTGACTATGTGGCTTGCAGCTACAAAAAAAAGCTTATACGGCTATCAAGTGTGTTGCTCACAGCTACAAGAACCTAAGACGACTATATATTCTGTGGCGCACAGCCACAAAAGACAAATTAACGCGGTTATTGACTCTTTGCCTTGCAGCTACAGAGAACAGCTCATACGACTATCAAATCTGTTGCTCCCAGCTACAAAAACCTAATACGACAATCTATTCTGTGGCGCACAGCCACAAAATACGAATTAACGCGGTTATCGACTCTTTGGCTTGCAGCTACAGAAAAAAAGTTTATACGGCTATCAAGTCTGTTGCTCCCAGCTACAAAAACCTAATACGACTATCTATTCTGTGGCGCACAGCCACAGAGTACGAATTAACGCTGTTACCGACTATTTGGCTTGCAGTTACAGAGAACAGTTCATACGGCTATCAAATCTGTTGCTCCCAGCTACAAAAACTTAATACAACTATCTTTTCTGTGGCGCACAACCACAAAGTACGAATTAACGCGGTTATTGACTCTGTGGCTTGCAGCTACAGAAAAAAAGCTTATACGGCTACCAAGTGTGTTGCTCACAGCCACAAGAACCTAAGACGACTATATATTCTGTGGCGCACAACCATAAAAGACAAATTAACGCGGTTATTGACTCTTTGCCTTGCAGCTACAGAGAACAGCTCATACGGCTATCAAATCTGTTGCTCCCAGCTACAAAAACCTAATACGACAATCTATTCTGTGGCGCACAGCCACAAAATACGAATTAACGCGGTTATCGACTCTTTGGCTTGCAGCTACAGAAAAAAAAGTTTATACGGCTATCAAGTCTGTTGCTCCCAGCTACAAAACCTAATACGACTATCTATTCTGTGGCGCACAGCCAAAAAGTACGAATTAACGCTGTTACCGACTATTTGGCTTGCAGTTACAGAGAACAGTTCATACGGCTATCAAATCTGTTGCTCCCAGCTACAAAAACTTAATACAACTATCTTTTCTGTGGCGCACAACCACAAAGTACGAATTAACGCGGTTATTGACTCTGTGGCTTGCAGCTACAGAAAAAAAGCTTAAACGGCTACCAAGTGTGTTGCTCACAGCTAGAAGAACCTAATACGACTATATATTATGTGGCGCACAGCCACAAAAGCCGAATTAACGCGGTTATTGACTCTTTGCCTTGCAGCTACAGAGAACAGTTCATACGGCTATCAAATCTGTTGCTCCCAGCTACAAAAACCAAATACGACAATCTATTCTGTGGCGCACAGCCACAAAATACGAATTAACGCGGTTATTGAGTATTGACTCTTTGCCTTGCAGCTACAGAAAAAAGTTTATACGGCTATCAAGTCTGTTGCTCCCAGCTACAAAGACCTAATACGACTATCTATTCTGTGGCGCACAGCCACGAAATACGAATTTATGCGGTTATCGACTCTTTGGCTTGCAGTTACAGAGAACAGTTCATACGGCTATCAAATCTGTTGCTCCCAGCTACAAAAACTTAATACAACTATCTTTTCTGTGGTGCACAACCACAAAGTACGAATTAACGCGGTTATTGACTCATTGGCTTGCAGCTACAGAAAAAAAACTTATACGGCTACCAAGTGTGTTGCTCACAGCTACAAGAACCTAAGACGACTATATATTCTGTGGCGCACAGCCACAAAAGACAAATTAACGCGGTTATTGACTCTTTGCCTTGCAGCTACTGAGAACAGTTCATACGGCTATCAAATCTGTTGCTCCCAGCTACAAAAACCTAATACGACAATCTATTCTGTGGCGCACAGCCACAAAATACGAATTAACGCGGTTATTGACTCTTTGCCTTGCAGCTGCAGAAAAAAAATCATACGGCTATCAAGTCTGTTGCTCCCAGCTACAAAAACCTAATACGACTTTATATTCTGTGGCGCACAGCCACAAAAGACAAATTAACGCGGTTATTGACTCTTTGCCTTGCAGCTACAGAAAAAAGTTTATACGGCTATCAAGTCTGTTGCTTCCAGCTACAAAAACCTAATACGACAATCTAGTCTGTGGCGCACAGCCACAAAATACGAATTAACGCTGTTATCGACTCTTTGGCTTGCAGTTACAGAGAACAGTTCATACGGCTATCAAATCTGTTGCTCCCAGCTACAAAAACCTAAGACGACTATATATTCTGTGGCGCACAGCCTCAAAAGACAAATTAACGCGGTTATTGACTCTTTGCCTTGCAGCTACTGAGAACAGTTCAAACGGCTATCAAATCTGTTGCTCCCAGCTACAAAAACCTAATACGACAATCCATTCTGTGGCGCACAGCCACAAAATACGAATTAACGCGGTTATTGACTCTGTGGCTTGCAGCTACAAAAAAAGCTTATACGGCTATCAAGTCTGTTGCTCCCAGCTACAAAAACCTAATACGACTTTATATTCTGTGGCGCACAGCCACAAAAGACAAATTAACGCGGTTATTGACTCTTTGCCTTGCAGCTACAGAAAAAAGTTTATACGGCTATCAAGTGTGTTGCTCACAGCTACAAAAACCTAATACGACTGAATATTCTGTGGCGCACAGCCACGAAATACGAATTAACGCTGTTATCGACTCTTTGGCTAGCAGTTACAGAGAACAGTTCATACGGCTATCAAATCTGTTGCTCGCAGCTACAAAAACCTAATACGACAATCCATTCTGTGGCGCACAGCCACAAAATACGAATTAACGCGGTTATTGACTCTGTGGCTTGCAGCTACAAAAAAAGCTTATACGGCTATCAAGTCTGTTGCTCCCAGCTACAAAAACCTAATACGACTTTATATTCTGTGGCGCACAGCCACAAAAGACAAATTAACGCGGTTATTGACTCTTTGCCTTGCAACTACAGAAAAAAGTTTATACGGCTATCAAGTGTGTTGCTCACAGCTACAAGAACCTAATACGACTGAATATTCTGTGGCGCACAGCCACTAAAGACGGATTAACGCGGTTATTGACTCATTGGCTTACAGCTACAGAGAACAGTTCATACGGCTATCAAATCTGTTGCTCCCAGCTACAAAAACTTAATACAACTATCTTTTCTGTGGCGCACAACCACAAAGTACGAATTAACGCGGTTATTGACTCTGTGGCTTGCAGCTACAGAAAAAAAGCTTATACGGCTACCAAGTGTGTTGCTCACAGCTAGAAGAACCTAATACGACTATATATTATGTGGCGCACAGCCACAAAAGCCGAATTAACGCGGTTATTGACTCTTTGCCTTGCAGCTACAGAGAACAGTTCATACGGCTATCAAATCTGTTGCTCCCAGCTACAAAAACCAAATACGACAATCTATTCTGTGGCGCACAGCCACAAAATACGAATTAACGCGGTTATTGAGTATTGACTCTTTGCCTTGCAGCTACAGAAAAAAGTTTATACGGCTATCAAGTCTGTTGCTCCCAGCTACAAAAATTTAATACGACTATCTGTTCTGTGGCGCACAGCCACGAAATACGAATTTATGCGGTTATCGACTCTTTGGCTTGCGGTTACAGAGAACAGTTCATACGGCTATCAAATCTGTTGCTCCCAGCTACAAAAACTTAATACAACTATCTTTTCTGTGGTGCACAACCACAAAGTACGAATTAACGCGGTTATTGACTCATTGGCTTGCAGCTACAGAAAAAAAGCTTATACGGCTACCAAGTGTGTTGCTCACAGCTACAAGAACCTAAGACGACTATATATTCTGTGGCGCACAGCCACAAAAGACAAATTAACGCGGTTATTGACTCTTTGCCTTGCAGCTACTGAGAACAGTTCATACGGCTATCAAATCTGTTGCTCCCAGCTACAAAAACCTAATACGACAATCTATTCTGTGGCGCACAGCCACAAAATACGAATTAACGCGGTTATTGACTCTTTGCCTTGCAGCTGCAGAAAAAAAATCATACGGCTATCAAGTCTGTTGCTCCCAGCTACAAAAACCTAATACGACTTTATATTCTGTGGCGCACAGCCACAAAAGACAAATTAACGCGGTTATTGACTCTTTGCCTTGCAGCTACAGAAAAAAAGTTTATACGGCTATCAAGTCTGTTGCTTCCAGCTACAAAAACCTAATACGACAATCTAGTCTGTGGCGCACAGCCACAAAATACGAATTAACGCTGTTATCGACTCTTTGGCTTGCAGTTACAGAGAACAGTTCATACGGCTATCAAATCTGTTGCTCCCAGCTACAAAAACCTAAGACGACTATATATTCTGTGGCGCACAGCCTCAAAAGACAAATTAACGCGGTTATTGACTCTTTGCCTTGCAGCTACTGAGAACAGTTCATACGGCTATCAAATCTGTTGCTCCCAGCTACAAAAACCTAATACGACAATCCATTCTGTGGCGCACAGCCACAAAATACGAATTAACGCGGTTATTGACTCTGTGGCTTGCAGCTACAAAAAAAGCTTATACGGCTATCAAGTCTGTTGCTCCCAGCTACAAAAACCTAATACGACTTTATATTCTGTGGCGCACAGCCACAAAAGACAAATTAACGCGGTTATTGACTCTTTGCCTTGCAGCTACAGAAAAAAGTTTATACGGCTATCAAGTGTGTTGCTCACAGCTACAAGAACCTAATACGACTGAATATTCTGTGGCGCACAGCCACTAAAGACGGATTAACGCGGTTATTGACTCTTTGCCTTGCAGCTACAGAAAAAAAGGTTTATACGGCTATCAAGTCTGTTGCTCCCAGCTACAAAAAAGTAATACGACTATCTATTCTGTGGCGCACAGCACGAAATACGAATTAACGCTGTTATCGACTCTTTGGCTAGCAGTTACAGAGAACAGTTCATACGGCTATCAAATCTGTTGCTCGCAGCTACAAAAACCTAATACGACAATCCATTCTGTGGCGCACAGCCACAAAATACGAATTAACGCGGTTATTGACTCTGTGGCTTGCAGCTACAAAAAAAGCTTATACGGCTATCAAGTCTGTTGCTCCCAGCTACAAAAACCTAATACGACTTTATATTATGTGGCGCACAGCCACAAAAGACAAATTAACGCGGTTATTGACTCTTTGCCTTGCAGCTACAGAAAAAAGTTTATACGGCTATCAAGTGTGTTGCTCACAGCTACAAGAACCTAATACGACTGAATATTCTGTGGCGCACAGCCACTAAAGACGGATTAACGCGGTTATTGACTCATTGGCTTACAGCTACAGAGGACAGTTCATACGGCTATCAAATCTGTTGCTCCCAGCTACAAAAACCTAAGACGACTATATATTCTGTGGCGCACAGCCACAAAATACGAATTAACGCGGTTATTGACTCTTTGCCTTGCAGCTGCAGAAAAAAAATCATACGGCTATCAAATCTGTTGCTCCCAGCTACAAAAACCTAATACGACAATCTATTCTGTGGCGCACAGCCACAAAAGACAAATTAACGCGGTTATTGACTCTTTGCCTTGCAGCTACAGAAAAAAGTTTATACGGCTATCAAGTGTGTTGCTCACAGCTACAAGAACCTAATACGACTGAATATTCTGTGGCGCACAGCCACTAAAGACGGATTAACGCTGTTATCGACTCTTTGGCTAGCAGTTACAGAGAACAGTTCATACGGCTATCAAATCTGTTGCTCGCAGCTACAAAAACCTAATACGACAATCCATTCTGTGGCGCACAGCCACAAAATACGAATTAACGCGGTTATTGACTCTGTGGCTTGCAGCTACAAAAAAAGCTTATACGGCTATCAAGTCTGTTGCTCCCAGCTACAAAACCTAATACGACTTTATATTCTGTGGCGCACAGCCACAAAAGACAAATTAACGCGGTTATTGACTCTTTGCCTTGCAGCTACAGAAAAAAATTTATACGGCTATCAAGTGTGTTGCTCACAGCTACAAGAACCTAATACGACTGAATATTCTGTGGCGCACAGCCACTAAAGACGGATTAACGCGGTTATTGACTCATTGGCTTACAGCTACAGAGAACAGTTCATACGGCTATCAAATCTGTTGCTCCCAGCTACAAAAACCTAAGACGACTATATATTCTGTGGCGCACAGCCACAAAATACGAATTAACGCGGTTATTGACTCTTTGCCTTGCAGCTGCAGAAAAAAAATCATACGGCTATCAAATCTGTTGCTCCCAGCTACAAAAACCTAATACGACAATCTATTCTGTGGCGCACAGCCACAAAATACGAATTAACGCGGTTATTCACTCTTTGCCTTGCAGCTGCAGAAAAAAAATCATACGGCTATCAAGTCTGTTGCTCCCAGCTACAAAAACCTAATACGACTTTATATTCTGTGGCGCACAGCCACAAAAGACAAATTAACGCGGTTATTGACTCTTTGCCTTGCAGCTACAGAAAAAAGTTTATACGGCTATCAAGTCTGTTGCTTCCAGCTACAAAAACCTAATACGACAATCTAGTCTGTGGCGCACAGCCACAAAATACGAATTAACGCTGTTATCGACTCTTTGGCTTGCAGTTACAGAGAACAGTTCATACGGCTATCAAATCTGTTGCTCCCAGCTACAAAAACCTAAGACGACTATATATTCTGTGGCGCACAGCCTCAAAAGACAAATTAACGCGGTTATTGACTCTTTGCCTTGCAGCTACTGAGAACAGTTCATACGGCTATCAAATCTGTTGCTCCCAGCTACAAAAACCTAATACGACAATCCATTCTGTGGCGCACAGCCACAAAATACGAATTAACGCGGTTATTGACTCTGTGGCTTGCAGCTACAAAAAAAGCTTATACGGCTATCAAGTCTGTTGCTCCCAGCTACAAAAACCTAATACGACTTTATATTCTGTGGCGCACAGCCACAAAAGACAAATTAACGCGGTTATTGACTCTTTGCCTTGCAGCTACAGAAAAAAGTTTATACGGCTATCAAGTGTGTTGCTCACAGCTACAAGAACCTAATACGACTGAATATTCTGTGGCGCACAGCCACTAAAGACGGATTAACGCGGTTATTGACTCTTTGCCTTGCAGCTACAGAAAAAAAGGTTTATACGGCTATCAAGTCTGTTGCTCCCAGCTACAAAAAAGTAATACGACTATCTATTCTGTGGCGCACAGCCACGAAATACGAATTAACGCTGTTATCGACTCTTTGGCTAGCAGTTACAGAGAACAGTTCATACGGCTATCAAATCTGTGCTCGCAGCTACAAAAACCTAATACGACAATCCATTCTGTGGCGCACAGCCACAAAATACGAATTAACGCGGTTATTGACTCTGTGGCTTGCAGCTACAAAAAAAGCTTATACGGCTATCAAGTCTGTTGCTCCCAGCTACAAAAACCTAATACGACTTTATATTCTGTGGCGCACAGCCACAAAAGACAAATTAACGCGGTTATTGACTCTTTGCCTTGCAGCTACAGAAAAAAGTTTATACGGCTATCAAGTGTGTTGCTCACAGCTACAAGAACCTAATACGACTGAATATTCTGTGGCGCACAGCCACTAAAGACGGATTAACGCGGTTATTGACTCATTGGCTTACAGCTACAGAGAACAGTTCATACGGCTATCAATCTGTTGCTCTCAGCTACAAAAACGTAATACGACTATCTTTTCTGTGGTGCACAACCACAAAGTACGAATTAACGCGGTTATTGACTCTGTGGCTTGCAGCTACAGAAAAAAAGCTTATACGGCTACCAAGTGTGTTGCTCACAGCTAGAAGAACCTAATACGACTATATATTCTGTGGCGCACAGCCACAAAAGACGAATTAACGCCGCGGTTATTGACTCTTTGCCTTGCAGCTACAGAGAACAGTTTATACGGCTATCAAATCTGTTGCTCCCAGCTACAAAAACCAAATACGACAATCTATTCTGTGGCGCACAGCCACAAAATACGAATTAACGCGGTTATTGAGTATTGACTCTCTGCCTTGCAGCTACAGAAAAAAAGTTTATACGGCTATCAAGTCTGTTGCTCCAGCTACAAAAACCTAATACGACTATCTGTTCTGTGGCGCACAGCCACGAAATACGAATTTATGCGGTTATCGACTCTTTGGCTTGCGGTTACAGAGAACAGTTCATACGGCTATCAAATCTGTTGCTCCCAGCTACAAAAACTTAATACAACTATCTTTTCTGTGGTGCACAACCACAAAGTACGAATTAACGCGGTTATTGACTCATTGGCTTGCAGCTACAGAAAAAAATCTTATACGGCTACCAAGTGTGTTGCTCACAGCTACAAGAACCTAAGACGACTATATATTCTGTGGCGCACAGCCACAAAAGACAAATTAACGCGGTTATTGACTCTTTGCCTTGCAGCTACTGAGAACAGTTCATACGGCTATCAAATCTGTTGCTCCCAGCTACAAAAACCTAATACGACAATCTATTCTGTGGCGCACAGCCACAAAATACGAATCAACGCGGTTATTGACTCTTTGCCTTGCAGCTAAAGAAAAAAAAATCATACGGCTATCAAGTCTGTTGCTCCCAGCTACAAAAACCTAATACGACTTTATATTCTGTGGCGCACAGCCACAAAAGACAAATTAACGCGGTTATTGACTCTTTGCCTTGCAGCTACAGAAAAAGTTTATACGGCTATCAAGTGTGTTGCTCACATCTACAAGAACCTAATACGACTATCTATTCTGTGGGGCACAGCCACGAAATACGAATTTACGCGGTTATCGACTCTTTGGCTTGCATTTACAGAAAACAGTTCATACGGCTATCAAGTCTGTTGCTCCCAGCTACAAAAACCTAATACGACAATCTATTCTGTGGCGCACAGCCACGAAATACGAATTAACGCGGTTATCGACTCTTTGGCTTGCAGCTACAGAAAAAAGTTTACACGGCTATCAAGTCTGTTGCTCCCAGCTACAAAAACCTAATACGACAATCTATTCTGTGGTGCACAACCACAAAGTACGAATTAACGCTGTTATCGACTCTTTGGCTTGCAGTTACAGAGAACAGTTCATACGGCTATCAAATCTGTTGCTCCCAGCTACAAAAACTTAATACAACTATCTTTCCTGTGGTGCACAACCAGAAAGTACGAATTAACGCGGTTATTGACTGTTTGCCTTGCAGCTACAGAAAAAAATCATACGGCTATCAAGTCTGTTGCTCCCAGCTACAAAAACCTAATACGACTTTATATTCTGTGGCGCACAGCCACAAAAGACAAATTAACGCGGTTATTGACTCTTTGCCTTGCAGCTACAGAAAAAAGTTTATACGGCCATCAAGTATGTTGCTCCCAGCTACAAAAACCTAATGCGACTATCTATTCTGTGGCGCACAGCCACGAAATACGAATTTACGCGGTTATTGACTCTTTGCCTTGCAGCTACAGAAAAAAAAATCATACGGCTATCAAGTCTGTTGCTCCCAGCTACAAAAACCTAATACGACTTTATATTCTGTGGCGCACAGCCACAAAAGACAAATTAACGCGGTTATTGACTCTTTGCCTTGCAGCTACAGAAAAAAGTTTATACGGCTATCAAGTCTGTTGCTCCCAGCTACAAAAACCTAATACGACTATCTATTCTGTGGCGCACAGCCACGAAATACGAATTAACGCGGTTATCGACTCTTTGGCTTGCAGCTACAGAAAAAAGTTTACACGGCTATCAAGTCTGTTGCTCCCAGCTACAAAAACTTTATACGACAATCTATTCTGTGGTGCACAACCACAAAGTACGAATTAACGCTGTTACCGACTCTTTGGCTTGCAGTTACAGAGAACAGTTCATACGGCTATCAAATATGTTGCTCCCAGCTACAAAAACTTAATACAACTATCTTTCCTGTGGTGCACAACCAGAAAGTACGAATTAACGCGGTTATTGACTCTGTGGCTTGCAGCTACAAAAAAAAGCTTATACGGCTACCACGTGTGTTGCTCACAGCTACAAGAACCTAAGACGACTATATATTCTGTGGCGCACAGCCACAAAAGACAAATTAACGCGGTTATTGACTCTTTGCCTTGCAGCTACAGAGAACAGTTCATACGGCTATCTAATCTGTTGCTCCCAGCTACAAAAACCTAATACGACAATCTATTCTGTGGCGCACAGCCACAAAATACGAATTAACGCGGTTATTGATTATTTGCCTTGCAGCTACAGAAAAAAAATTATACGGTTATCAAGTCTGTTGCTCCCAGCTACAAAAACCTAATACGACTTTATATTCTGTGGCGCAAAGCCACAAAAGACAAATTAACGCGGTTATTGACTATTTGCCTTGCAGCTACAGAAAAAAAATTCCACGGCTATCAAGTATGTTGCTCCCAGCTACAAAAACCTAATACGACAATCTATTCTGTGGCGCACAGCCACGAAATACGAATTAACGCGGTTATCGACTCTTTGGCTTGCAGCTACAGAAAAAAGTTTACACGGCTATCAAGTCTGTTGCTCCCAGCTACAAAAACCTAATACGACAATCTATTCTGTGGTGCACAGCCACAAAGTACGAATTAACGCTGTTATCGACTCTTTGGCTTGCAGTTACAGAGAACAGTTCATACGGCTATCAAATCTGTTGCTCCCAGCTACAAAAACTTAATACAACTATCTTTCCTGTGGTGCACAACCAGAAAATACGAATTAACGCGGTTATTGACTCTGTGGCTTGCAGCTACAAAAAAAAGCTTATACGACTATCAAGTCTGTTGCTCCCAGCTACAAAAACCTAATACGACAATCTATTCTGTGGCGCACAGCCACAAAATACGAATTAACGCGGTTATTGACTGTTTGCCTTGCAGCTACAGAAAAAAAAATCATACGGCTATCAAGTCTGTTGCTCCCAGCTACAAAAACCTAATACGACTTTATATTCTGTGGCGCACAGCCACAAAAGACAAATTAACGCGGTTATTGACTCTTTGCCTTGCAGCTACAGAAAAAAGTTTATACGGCTATCAAGTCTGTTGCTCCCAGCTACAAAAACCTAATACGACTATCTATTCTGTGGCGCACAGCCACGAACTACGAATTAACGCGGTTATCGACTCTTTGGCTTGCAGCTACAGAAAAAAGTTTACACGGCTATCAAGTCTGTTGCTCCCAGCTACAAAAACTTTATACGACAATCTATTCTGTGGTGCACAACCACAAAGTACGAATTAACGCTGTAACCGACTCTTTGGCTTGCAGTTACAGAGAACAGTTCATACGGCTATCAAATATGTTGCTCCCAGCTACAAAAACTTAATACAACTATCTTTCCTGTGGTGCACAACCAGAAAGTACGAATTAACGCGGTTATTGACTCTGTGGCTTGCAGCTACAAAAAAAAAGCTTATACGGCTACCAAGTGTGTTGCTCACAGCTACAAGAACCTAAGACGACTATATATTCTGTGGCGCACAGCCACAAAAGACAAATTAACGCAGTTATTGACTCTTTGCCTTGCAGCTACAGAGAACAGTTCATACGGCTATCTAATCTGTTGCTCCCAGCTACAAAAACCTAATACGACAATCTATTCTGTGGCGCACAGCCACAAAATACGAATTAACGCGGTTATTGACTATTTGCCTTGCAGCTACAGAAAAAAAATTATACGGCTATCAAGTCTGTTGCTCCCAGCTACAAAACCTAATACGACTTTATATTCTGTGGCGCAAAGCCACAAAAGACAAATTAACGCGGTTATTGACTCTTTGCCTTGCAGCTACAGAAAAAAAAAATCATACGGCTATCAAGTCTGTTGCTCCCAGCTACGAAAACCTAATACGACTTCATATTCTGTGGCGCACAGCCACAAAAGACAAATTAACGCGGTTATTGACTCTTTGCCTTGCAGCTACAGAAAAAAGTTTATACGGCCATCAAGTATGTTGCTCCCAGCTACAAAAACCTAATACGACTATCTATTCTGTGGCGCACAGCCACGAAATACAAATTTACGCGGTTATTGACTCTTTGCCTTGCAGCTACAGAAAAACAATCATACGGCTATCAAGTCTGTTGCTCCCAGCTACAAAAACCTAATACGACTTTATATTCTGTGGCGCACAGCCACAAAAGACAAATTGACGCGGTTATTGACTCTTTGCCTTGCAGCTACAGAAAAAAGTTTATACGGCTATCAAGTCTGTTGCTCCAGCTACAAAAACCTAATACGACTATCTATTCTGTGGCGCACAGCCACGAAATACGAATTAACGCGGTTATCGACTCTTTGGCTTGCAGCTACAGAAAAAAGTTTGCACGGCTATCAAGTCTGTTGCTCCCAGCTACAAAAACTTTATACGACAATCTATTCTGTGGTGCACAACCACAAAGTACGAATTAACGCTGTTACCGACTCTTTGGCTTGCAGTTACAGAGAACAGTTCATACGGCTATCAAATATGTTGCTCCCAGCTACAAAAACTTAATACAACTATCTTTCCTGTGGTGCACAACCAGAAAGTACGAATTAACGCGGTTATTGACTCTGTGGCTTGCAGCTACAAAAAAAGCTTATACGGCTACCAAGTGTGTTGCTCACAGCTACAAGAACCTAAGACGACTATATATTCTGTGGCGCACAGCCACAAAAGACAAATTAACGCGGTTATTGACTCTTTGCCTTGCAGCTACAGAGAACAGTTCATACGGCTATCTAATCTGTTGCTCCAGCTACAAAAACCTAATACGACAATCTATTCTGTGGCGCACAGCCACAAAATACGAATTAACGCGGTTATTGACTATTTGCCTTGCAGCTACAGAAAAAAAATTATACGGCTATCAAGTCTGTTGCTCCCAGCTACAAAAACCTAATACGACTTTATATTCTGTCTTGCAGTTACAGAGAACAGTTCATACGGCTATCAAATATGTTGCTCCCAGCTACAAAACTTAATACAACTATCTTTCCTGTGGTGCACAACCAGAAAGTACGAATTAACGCGGTTATTGACTCTGTGGCTTGCAGCTACAAAAAAAGCTTATACGGCTACCAAGTGTGTTGCTCACAGCTACAAGAACCTAAGACGACTATATATTCTGTGGCGCACAGCCACAAAAGACAAATTAACGCGGTTATTGACTCTTTGCCTTGCAGCTACAGAGAACAGTTCATACGGCTATCTAATCTGTTGCTCCCAGCTACAAAAACCTAATACGACAATCTATTCTGTGGCGCACAGCCACAAAATACGAATTAACGCGGTTATTGACTATTTGCCTTGCAGCTACAGAAAAAAATTATACGGTTATCAAGTCTGTTGCTCCCAGCTACAAAAACCTAATACGACTTTATATTCTGTGGCGCAAAGCCACAAAAGACAAATTAACGCGGTTATTGACTATTTGCCTTGCAGCTACAGAAAAAAAATTATACGGCTATCAAGTATGTTGCTCCCAGCTACAAAAACCTAATACGACAATCTATTCTGTGGCGCACAGCCACGAAATACGAATTAACGCGGTTATCGACTCTTTGGCTTGCAGCTACAGAAAAAAAAGTTTACACGGCTATCAAGTCTGTTGCTCCCAGCTCCAAAAACCTAATACGACAATCTATTCTGTGGTGCACAACCACAAAGTACGAATTAACACTGTTATCGACTCTTTGGCTTGCAGTTACAGAGAACAGTTCATACGGCTATCAAATCTGTTGCTCCCAGCTACAAAAACTTAATACAACTATCTTTCCTGTGGTGCACAACCAGAAAGTACGAATTAACGCGGTTATTGACTCTGTGGCTTGCAGCTACAAAAAAAAGCTTATACGACTATCAAGTCTGTTGCTCCCAGCTACAAAAACCTAATACGACAATCTATTCTGTGGCGCACAGCCACAAAATACGAATTAACGCGGTTATTGACTGTTTGCCTTGCAGCTACAGAAAAAAAAATCATACGGCTATCAAGTCTGTTGCTCCCAGCTACAAAAACCTAATACGACTTTGTATTCTGTGGCGCACAGCCACAAAAGACAAATTAACGCGGTTATTGACTCTTTGCCTTGCAGCTACAGAAAAAGTTTATACGGCCATCAAGTATGTTGCTCCCAGCTACAAAAACCTAATACGACTATCTATTCTGTGGCGCACAGCCACGAAATACGAATTTACGCGGTTATTGACTCTTTGCCTTGCAGCTACAGAAAAAAAAATCATACGGCTATCAAGTCTGTTGCTCCCAGCTACAAAAACCTAATACGACTTTATATTCTGTGGCGCACAGCCACAAAAGACAAATTAACGCGGTTATTGACTCTTTGCCTTGCAGCTACAGAAAAAAGTTTATACGGCTATCAAGTCTGTTGCTCCCAGCTACAAAAACCTAATACGACTATCTATTCTGTGGCGCACAGCCACGAAATACGAATTAACGCGGTTATCGACTCTTTGGCTTGCAGCTACAGAAAAAAGTTTACACGGCTATCAAGTCTGTTGCTCCCAGCTACAAAAACTTTATACGACAATCTATTCTGTGGTGCACAACCACAAAGTACGAATTAACGCTGTTACCGACTCTTGGCTTGCAGTTACAGAGAACAGTTCATACGGCTATCAAATATGTTGCTCCCAGCTACAAAAACTTAATACAACTATCTTTCCTGTGGTGCACAACCAGAAAGTACGAATTAACGCGGTTATTGACTCTGTGGCTTGCAGCTACAAAAAAAAGCTTATACGGCTACCAAGTGTGTTGCTCACAGCTACAAGAACCTAAGACGACTATATATTCTGTGGCGCACAGCCACAAAAGACAAATTAACGCGGTTATTGACTCTTTGCCTTGCAGCTACAGAGAACAGTTCATACGGCTATCTAATATGTTGCTCCCAGCTACAAAAACCTAATACGACAATCTATTCTGTGGCGCACAGCCACAAAATACGAATTAACGCGGTTATTGACTATTTGCCTTGCAGCTACAGAAAAAAAATTATACGGCTATCAAGTCTGTTGCTCCAGCTACAAAAACCTAATACGACTTTATATTCTGTGGCGCAAAGCCACAAAAGACAAATTAACGCGGTTATTGACTCTTTGCCTTGCAGCTACAGAAAAAAAAAATCATACGGCTATCAAGTCTGTTGCTCCCAGCTACGAAAACCTAATACGACTTCATATTCTGTGGCGCACAGCCACAAAAGACAAATTAACGCGGTTATTGACTCTTTGCCTTGCAGCTACAGAAAAAAGTTTATACAGCCATCAAGTATGTTGCTCCCAGCTACAAAAACCTAATACGACTATCTATTCTGTGGCGCACAGCCACGAAATACGAATTTACGCGGTTATTGACTCTTTGCCTTGCAGCTACAGAAAAAAAATCATACGGCTATCAAGTCTGTTGCTCCAGCTACAAAAACCTAATACGACTTTATATTCTGTGGCGCGCAGCCACAAAAGACAAATTAACGCGGTTATTGACTCTTTGCCTTGCAGCTACAGAAAAAAGTTTATACGGCTATCAAGTCTGTTGCTCCCAGCTACAAAAACCTAAAACGACTATCTATTCTGTGGCGCACAGCCACGAAATACGAATTAACGCGGTTATCGACTCTTTGGCTTGCAGCTACAGAAAAAAGTTTGCACGGCTATCAAGTCTGTTGCTCCAGCTACAAAAACTTTATACGACAATCTATTCTGTGGCGCACAGCCACGAAATACGAATTTACGCGGTTATTGACTCTTTGCCTTGCAGCTACAGAAAAAAATCATACGGCTATCAAGTCTGTTGCTCCCAGCTACAAAAACCTAATACGACTTTATATTCTGTGGCGCGCAGCCACAAAAGACAAATTAACGCGGTTATTGACTCTTTGCCTTGCAGCTACAGAAAAAAGTTTATACGGCTATCAAGTCTGTTGCTCCCAGCTACAAAAACCTAAAACGACTATCTATTCTGTGGCGCACAGCCACGAAATACGAATTAACGCGGTTATCGACTCTTTGGCTTGCAGCTACAGAAAAAAGTTTGCACGGCTATCAAGTCTGTTGCTCCCAGCTACAAAAACTTTATACGACAATCTATTCTGTGGTGCACAACCACAAAGTACGAATTAACGCTGTTACCGACTCTTTGGCTTGCAGTTACAGAGAACAGTTCATACGGCTATCAAATATGTTGCTCCCAGCTACAAAAACTTAATACAACTATCTTTCCTGTGGTGCACAACCAGAAAGTACGAATTAACGCGGTTATTGACTCTGTGGCTTGCAGCTACAAAAAAAAGCTTATACGGCTACCAAGTGTGTTGCTCACAGCTACAAGAACCTAAGACGACTATATATTCTGTGGCGCACAGCCACAAAAGACAAATTAACGCGGTTATTGACTCTTTGCCTTGCAGCTACAGAGAACAGTTCATACGGCTATCTAACCTGTTGCTCCCAGCTACAAAAACCTAATACGACAATCTATTCTGTGGCGCACAGCCACAAAATACGAATTAACGCGGTTATTGACTATTTGCCTTGCAGCTACAGAAAAAAAATTATACGGCTATCAAGTCTGTTGCTCCCAGCTACAAAAACCTAATACGACTTTATATTCTGTGGCGCAAAGCCACAAAAGACAAATTAACGCGGTTATTGACTCTTTGCCTTGCAGCTACAGAAAAAAAAAATCATACGGCTATCAAGTCTGTTGCTCCCAGCTACGAAAACCTAATACGACTTTATATTCTGTGGCGCACAGCCACAAAAGACAAATTAACGCGGTGATTGACTCTTTGCCTTGCAGCTACAGAGAACAGTTCATACGGCTATCAAATCTGTTGCTCCCAGCTACAAAAACCTAATACGACAATCTATTCTGTGGCGCACAGCCACAAAATACGAATCAACGCGGTTATTGACTATTTGCCTTGCAGCTACAGAAAAAAAATCATACGGCTATCAAGTCTGTTGCTCCCAGCTACAAAAACCTAATACGACTTTATATTCTGTGGCGCACAGCCACAAAAGACAAATTAACGCGGTTGTTGACTCTTTGCCTTGCAGCTACAGAAAAAAAGTTTATACGGCTATCAAGTGTGTTGCTCACAGCTACAAGAACCTAATACGACTGAATATTCTGTGGTGCACAGCCACAAAAGACGAATTAACGCGGTTATTGACTCTTTGCCTTGCAGCTACAGAAAAAAAGGTTTATACGGCTATCAAGTCTGTTGCTCCCAGCTACAAAAACCTAATACGACAATCTATTCTGTGGCGCACAGCCACGAAATACGAATTAACGCGGTTATCGACTCTTTGGCTTGCATTTACAGAAAACAGTTCATACGGCTATCAAGTCTGTTGCTCCCAGCTACAAAAACCTAATACGACAATCTATTCTGTGGTGCACAACCACAAAGTACGAATTAACGCTGTTATCGACTCTTTGGCTTGCAGTTACAGAGAACAGTTCATACGGCTATCAAAACTGTTGCTCCCAGCTACAAAAACTTAATACAACTATCTTTCCTGTGGTGCACAACCAGAAAGTACGAATTAACGCGGTTATTGACTCTGTGGCTTGCAGCTACAAAAAAAAACTTATACGGCTACCAAGTGTGTTGCTCACAGCTACATGAACCTAAGACGACTATATATTCTGTGGCGCACAGCCACAAAAGACAAATTAACGCGGTTATTGACTCTTTGCCTTGCAGCTACAGAGAGCAGTTCATACGGCTATCTAATCTGTTGCTCCCAGCTACAAAAACCTAATACGACAATCTATTCTGTGGCGCACAGCCACAAAATACGAATTAACGCGGTTATTGACTATTTGCCTTGCAGCTACAGAAAAAAAATTATACGGCTATCAAGTCTGTTGCTCCCAGCTACAAAAACCTAATACGACTTTATATTCTGTGGCGCAAAGCCACAAAAGACAAATTAACGCGGTTATTGACTCTTTGCCTTGCAGCTACAGAAAAAAAATCATACGGCTATCAAGTCTGTTGCTCCCAGCTACGAAAACCTAATACGACTTTATATTCTGTGGCGCACAGCCACAAAAGACAAATTAACGCGGTTATTGACTCTTTGCCTTGCAGCTACAGAAAAAAAGTTTATACGGCTATCAAGTGTGTTGCTCACAGCTACAAGAACCTAATACGACTGAATATTCTGTGGTGCACAGCCACAAAAGACGAATTAACGCGGTTATTGACTCTTTGCCTTGCAGCTACAGAAAAAAAAAGGTTTATACGGCTATCAAGTCTGTTGCTCCCAGCTACAAGAAAGTAATACGACTATCTATTCTGTGGCGCACAGCCACGAAATACGAATTTACGCGGTTATCGACTCTTTGGCTTGCATTTACAGAAAACAGTCCATACGGCTATCAAGTCTGTTGCTCCCAGCTACAAAAACCTAATACGACAATCTATTCTGTGGCGCACAGCCACGAAATACGAATTAACGCGGTTATCGACTCTTTGGCTTGCAGCTACAGAAAAAAGTTTACACGGCTATCAAGTCTGTTGCTCCCAGCTACAAAAACCTAATACGACAATCTATTCTGTGGTGCACAACCACAAAGTACGAATTAACGCTGTTATCGACTCTTTGGCTTGCAGTTACAGAGAACAGTTCATACGGCTATCAAATCTGTTGCTCCCAGCTACAAAAACTTAATACAACTATCTTTCCTGTGGTGCACAACCAGAAAGTACGAATTAACGCGGTTATTGACTCTGTGGCTTGCAGCTACAAAAAAAAGCTTATACGGCTATCAAGTCTGTTGCTCCCAGCTACAAAAACCTAATACGACAATCTATTCTGTGGCGCACAGCCACAAAATACGAATTAACGCGGTTATTGACTGTTTGCCTTGCAGCTACAGAAAAAAAAATCATACGGCTATCAAGTCTGTTGCTCCCAGCTACAAAAACCTAATACGACTTTATATTCTGTGGCGCACAGCCACAAAAGACAAATTAACGCGGTTATTGACTCTTTGCCTTGCAGCTACAGAAAAAAGTTTATACGGTCATCAAGTATGTTGCTCCCAGCTACAAAAACCTAATACGACTATCTATTCTGTGGCGCACAGCCACGAAATACGAATTTACGCGGTTATTGACTCTTTGCCTTGCAGCTACAGAAAAAAAAATCATACGGCTATCAAGTCTGTTGCTCCCAGCTACAAAAACCTAATACGACTTTATATTCTGTGGCGCACAGCCACAAAAGACAAATTAACGCGGTTATTGACTCTTTGCCTCGCAGCTACAGAAAAAAGTTTATACGGCTATCAAGTCTGTTGCTCCCAGCTACAAAAACCTAATACGACTTTCTATTCTGTGGCGCACAGCCACGAAATACGAATTAACGCGGTTATCGACTCTTTGGCTTGCAGCTACAGAAAAAAGTTTACACGGCTATCAAGTCTGTTGCTCCCAGCTACAAAAACTTTATACGACAATCTATTCTGTGGTGCACAACCACAAAGTACGAATCAACGCTGTTATCGACTCTTTGGCTTGCAGTTACAGAGAACAGTTCATACGGCTATCAAATCTGTTGCTCCCAGCTACAAAAACTTAATACAACTATCTTTCCTGTGGTGCACAACCAGAAAGTACGAATTAACGCGGTTATTGACTCTGTGGCTTGCAGCTACAAAAAAAAGCTTATACGGCTATCAAGTCTGTTGCTCCCAGCTACAAAAACCTAATACGACAATCTATTCTGTGGCGCACAGCCACAAAATACGAATTAACGCGGTTATTGACTGTTTGCCTTGCAGCTACAGAAAAAAAATCATACGGCTATCAAGTCTGTTGCTCCCAGCTACAAAAACCTAATACGACTTTATATTCTGTGGCGCACAGCCACAAAAGACAAATTAACGCGGTTATTGACTCTTTGCCTTGCAGCTACAGAAAAAAGTTTATACGGCCATCAAGTATGTTGCTCCCAGCTACAAAAACCTAATACGACTATCTATTCTGTGGCGCACAGCCACGAAATACGAATTTACGCGGTTATTGACTCTTTGCCTTGCAGCTACAGAAAAAAAATTATACGGCTATCAAGTCTGTTGCTCCCAGCTACAAAAACCTAATACGACAATCTATTCTGTGGTGCACAACCACAAAGTACGAATTAACGCTGTTATCGACTCTTTGGCTTGCAGTTACAGAGAACAGTTCATACGGCTATCAAATCTGTTGCTCCCAGCTACAAAAACTTAATACAACTATCTTTCCTGTGGTGCACAACCAGAAAGTACGAATTAACGCGGTTATTGACTCTGTGGCTTGCAGCTACAGAAAAAAGTTTATACGGCTATCAAGTCTGTTGCTCCCAGCTACAAAAACCTAATACGACTTTCTATTCTGTGGCGCACAGCCACGAAATACGAATTAACGCGGTTATCGACTCTTTGGCTTGCAGCTACAGAAAAAAGTTTACACGGCTATCAAGTCTGTTGCTCCCAGCTACAAAAACTTTATACGACAATCTATTCTGTGGTGCACAACCACAAAGTACGAATCAACGCTGTTATCGACTCTTTGGCTTGCAGTTACAGAGAACAGTTCATACGGCTATCAAATCTGTTGCTCCCAGCTACAAAAACTTAATACAACTATCTTTCCTGTGGTGCACAACCAGAAAGTACGAATTAACGCGGTTATTGACTCTGTGGCTTGCAGCTACAAAAAAAAGCTTATACGGCTATCAAGTCTGTTGCTCCCAGCTACAAAAACCTAATACGACAATCTATTCTGTGGCGCACAGCCACAAAATACGAATTAACGCGGTTATTGACTGTTTGCCTTGCAGCTACAGAAAAAAAATCATACGGCTATCAAGTCTGTTGCTCCCAGCTACAAAAACCTAATACGACTTTATATTCTGTGGCGCACAGCCACAAAAGACAAATTAACGCGGTTATTGACTCTTTGCCTTGCAGCTACAGAAAAAAGTTTATACGGCCATCAAGTATGTTGCTCCCAGCTACAAAAACCTAATACGACTATCTATTCTGTGGCGCACAGCCACGAAATACGAATTTACGCGGTTATTGACTCTTTGCCTTGCAGCTACAGAAAAAAAAATTATACGGCTATCAAGTCTGTTGCTCCCAGCTACAAAAACCTAATACGACAATCTATTCTGTGGTGCACAACCACAAAGTACGAATTAACGCTGTTATCGACTCTTTGGCTTGCAGTTACAGAGAACAGTTCATACGGCTATCAAATCTGTTGCTCCCAGCTACAAAAACTTAATACAACTATCTTTCCTGTGGTGCACAACCAGAAAGTACGAATTAACGCGGTTATTGACTCTGTGGCTTGCAGCTACAAAAAAAAGCTTATACGGCTATCAAGTCTGTTGCTCCCAGCTACAAAAACCTAATACGACAATCTATTCTGTGGCGCACAGCCACAAAATACGAATTAACGCGGTTATTGACTGTTTGCCTTGCAGCTACAGAAAAAAAAATCATACGGCTATCAAGTCTGTTGCTCCCAGCTACAAAAACCTAATACGACTTTATATTCTGTGGCGCACAGCCACAAAAGACAAATTAACGCGGTTATTGACTCTTTGCCTTGCAGCTACAGAAAAAAGTTTATACGGCCATCAAGTATGTTGCTCCAAGCTACAAAAACCTAATACGACTATCTATTCTGTGGCGCACAGCCACGAAATACGAATTTACGCGGTTATTGACTCTTTGCCTTGCAGCTACAGAAAAAAAAATCATACGGCTATCAAGTCTGTTGCTCCCAGCTACAAAAACCTAATACGACTTTATATTCTGTGGCGCACAGCCACAAAAGACAAATTAACGCGGTTATTGACTCTTTGCCTTGCAGCTACAGAAAAAAGTTTTTACGGCTATCAAGTCTGTTGCTCCCAGTTACAAAAACCTAATACGACTATCTATTCTGTGGCGCACAGCCACGAAATACGAATTAACGCGGTTATCGACTCTTTGGCTTGCAGCTACAGAAAAACAGTTTACACGGCTATCAAGTCTGTTGCTCCCAGCTACAAAAACTTTATACGACAATCTATTCTGTGGTGCACAACCACAAAGTACGAATTAACGCTGTTATCGACTCTTTGGCTTGCAGTTACAGAGAACAGTTCATACGGCTATCAAATCTGTTGCTCCCAGCTACAAAAACTTAATACAACTATCTTTCCTGTGGTGCACAACCAGAAAGTACGAATTAACGCGGTTATTGACTCTGTGGCTTGCAGCTACAAAAAAAAGCTTATACGGCTATCAAGTCTGTTGCTCCAGCTACAAAAACCTAATACGACAATCTATTCTGTGGCGCACAGCCACAAAATACGAATTAACGCGGTTATTGACTGTTTGCCTTGCAGCTACAGAAAAAAGTTTATACGGCCATCAAGTATGTTGCTCCCAGCTACAAAAACCTAATACGACTATCTATTCTGTGGCGCACAGCCACGAAATACGAATTTACGCGGTTATTGACTCTTTGCCTTGCAGCTACAGAAAAAAAATTATACGGCTATCAAGTCTGTTGCTCCCAGCTACAAAAACCTAATACGACAATCTATTCTGTGGTGCACAACCACAAAGTACGAATTAACGCTGTTATCGACTCTTTGGCTTGCAGTTACAGAGAACAGTTCATACGGCTATCAAATCTGTTGCTCCCAGCTACAAAAACTTAATACAACTATCTTTCCTGTGGTGCACAACCAGAAAGTACGAATTAACGCGGTTATTGACTCTGTGGCTTGCAGCTACAAAAAAAGCTTATACGGCTATCAAGTCTGTTGCTCCCAGCTACAAAAACCTAATACGACAATCTATTCTGTGGCGCACAGCCACAAAATACGAATTAACGCGGTTATTGACTGTTTGCCTTGCAGCTACAGAAAAAAAAATCATACGGCTATCAAGTCTGTTGCTCCCAGCTACAAAAACCTAATACGACTTTAAATTCTGTGGCGCACAGCCACAAAAGACAAATTAACGCGGTTATTGACTCTTTGCCTTGCAGCTACAGAAAAAAGTTTATACGGCCATCAAGTATGTTGCTCCCAGCTACAAAAACCTAATACGACTATCTATTCTGTGGCGCACAGCCACGAAATACGAATTTACGCGGTTATTGACTCTTTGCCTTGCAGCTACAGAAAAAAAATCATACGGCTATCAAGTCTGTTGCTCCCAGCTACAAAAACCTAATACGACTTTATATTCTGTGGCGCACAGCCACAAAAGACAAATTAACGCGGTTATTGACTCTTTGCCTTGCAGCTACAGAAAAAAGTTTTTACGGCTATCAAGTCTGTTGCTCCCAGCTACAAAAACCTAATACGACTATCTATTCTGTGGCGCACAGCCACGAAATACGAATTAACGCGGTTATCGACTCTTTGGCTTGCAGCTACAGAAAAAAGTTTACACGGCTATCAATTCTGTTGCTCCCAGCTACAAAAACTTTATACGACAATCTATTCTGTGGTGCACAACCACAAAGTACGAATTAACGCTGTTATCGACTCTTTGGCTTGCAGTTACAGAGAACAGTTCATACGGCTATCAAATCTGTTGCTCCCAGCTACAAAAACTTAATACAACTATCTTTCCTGTGGTGCACAACCAGAAAGTACGAATTAACGCGGTTATTGACTCTGTGGCTTGCAGCTACAAAAAAAGCTTATACGGCTATCAAGTCTGTTGCTCCCAGCTACAAAAACCTAATACGACAATCTATTCTGTGGCGCACAGCCACAAAATACGAATTAACGCGGTTATTGACTGTTTGCCTTGCAGCTACAGAAAAAAAAATCATACGGCTATCAAGTCTGTTGCTCCCAGCTACAAAAACCTAATACGACTTTATATTCTGTGGCGCACAGCCACAAAAGACAAATTAACGCGGTTATTGACTCTTTGCCTTGCAGCTACAGAAAAAAGTTTATACGGCCATCAAGTATGTTGCTCCCAGCTACAAAAACCTAATACGACTATCTATTCTGTGGCGCACAGCCACGAAATACGAATTTACGCGGTTATTGACTCTTTGCCTTGCAGCTACAGAAAAAAAAATTATACGGCCATCAAGTATGTTGCTCCCAGCTACAAAAACCTAATACGACTATCTATTCTGTGGCGCACAGCCACGAAATACGAATTTACGCGGTTATTGACTCTTTGCCTTGCAGCTACAGAAAAAAAAATTATACGGCTATCAAGTCTGTTGCTCCCAGCTACAAAAACCTAATACGACAATCTATTCTGTGGTGCACAACCACAAAGTACGAATTAACGCTGTTATCGACTCTTTGGCTTGCAGTTACAGAGAACAGTTCATACGGCTATCAAATCTGTTGCTCCCAGCTACAGAAACTTAATACAACTATCTTTCCTGTGGTGCACAACCAGAAAGTACGAATTAACGCGGTTATTGACTCTGTGGCTTGCAGCTACAAAAAAAAGCTTATACGGCTATCAAGTCTGTTGCTCCCAGCTACAAAAACCTAATACGACAATCTATTCTGTGGCGCACAGCCACAAAATACGAATTAACGCGGTTATTGACTGTTTGCCTTGCAGCTACAGAAAAAAAAAATCATACGGCTATCAAGTCTGTTGCTCCCAGCTACAAAAACCTAATACGACTTTAAATTCTGTGGCGCACAGCCACAAAAGACAAATTAACGCGGTTATTGACTCTTTGCCTTGCAGCTACAGAAAAAAGTTTATACGGCCATCAAGTATGTTGCTCCCAGCTACAAAAACCTAATACGACTATCTATTCTGTGGCGCACAGCCACGAAATACGAATTTACGCGGTTATTGACTCTTTGCCTTGCAGCTACAGAAAAAAAAATCATACGGCTATCAAGTCTGTTGCTCCCAGCTACAAAAACCTAATACGACTTTATATTCTGTGGCGCACAGCCACAAAAGACAAATTAACGCGGTTATTGACTCTTTGCCTTGCAGCTACAGAAAAAAGTTTATACGGCTATCAAGTCTGTTGCTCCCAGCTACAAAAACCTAATACGACTACCTATTCTGTGGCGCACAGCCACGAAATACGAATTAACGCGGTTATCGACTCTTTGGCTTGCAGCTACAGAAAAAAGTTTACACGGCTATCAAGTCTGTTGCTCCCAGCTACAAAAACTTTATACGACAATCTATTCTGTGGTGCACAACCAGAAAGTACGAATTAACGCGGTTATTGACTCTGTGGCTTGCAGCTACAAAAAAAAGCTTATACGGCTATCAAGTCTGTTGCTCCCAGCTACAAAAACCTAATACGACTATCTATTCTGTGGCGCACAGCCACGAAATACGAATTAACGCGGTTATTGACTGTTTGCCTTGCAGCTACAGAAAAAAAGCTTATACGGCTATCAAGTCTGTTGCTCCCAGCTACAAAAACCTAATACGACAATCTATTCTGTGGCGCACAGCCACAAAATACGAATTAACGCGGTTATAGACTGTTTGCCTTGCAGCTACAGAAAAAAAAATCATACGGCTATCAAGTCTGTTGCTCCCAGCTACAAAAACCTAATACGACTTTATATTCTGTGGCGCACAGCCACAAAAGACAAATTAACGCGGTTATTGACTCTTTGCCTTGCAGCTACAGAAAAAAAGTTTATACGGCCATCAAGTATGTTGCTCCCAGCTACAAAAACCTAATACGACTATCTATTCTGTGGCGCACAGCCACGAAATACGAATTTACGCGGTTATTGACTCTATGCCTTGCAGCTACAGAAAAAAAATTATACGGCTATCAAGTCTGTTGCTCCCAGCTACAAAAACCTAATACGACAATCTATTCTGTGGTGCACAACCACAAAGTACGAATTAACGCTGTTATCGACTCTTTGGCTTGCAGTTACAGAGAACAGTTCATACGGCTATCAAATCTGTTGCTCCCAGCTACAAAAACTTAATACAACTATCTTTCCTGTGGTGCACAACCAGAAAGTACGAATTAACGCGGTTATTGACTCTGTGGCTTGCAGCTACAAAAAAAAAGCTTATACGGCTATCAAGTCTGTTGCTCCCAGCTACAAAAACCTAATACGACAATCTATTCTGTGGCGCACAGCCACAAAATACGAATTAACGCGGTTATTGACTGTTTGCCTTGCAGCTACAGAAAAAAAAAATCATACGGCTATCAAGTCTGTTGCTCCCAGCTACAAAAACCTAATACGACTTTATATTCTGTGGCGCACAGCCACAGAAGACAAATTAACGCGGTTATTGACTCTTTGCCTTGCAGCTACAGAAAAAAGTTTATACGGCTATCAAGTCTGTTGCTCCCAGCTACAAAAACCTAATACGACTATCTATTCTGTGGCGCACAGCCACGAAATACGAATTAACGCGGTTATCGACTCTTTGGCTTGCAGCTACAGAAAAAAGTTTACACGGCTATCAAGTCTGTTGCTCCCAGCTACAAAAACTTTATACGACAATCTATGCTGTGGTGCACAACCACAAAGTACGAATTAACGCTGTTACCGACTCTTTGGCTTGCAGTTACAGAGAACAGTTCATACGGCTATCAAATATGTTGCTCCCAGCTACAAAAACTTAATACAACTATCTTTCCTGTGGTGCACAACCAGAAAGTACGAATTAACGCGGTTATTGACTCTGTGGCTTGCAGCTACAAAAAAAAGCTTATACGGCTACCAAGTGTGTTGCTCACAGCTACAAGAACCTAAGACGACTATATATTCTGTGGCGCACAGCCACAAAAGACAAATTAACGCGGTTATTGACTCTTTGCCTTGCAGCTACAGAGAACAGTTCATACGGCTATCTAATCTGTTGCTCCCAGCTACAAAAACCTAATACGACAATCTATTCTGTGGCGCACAGCCACAAAATACGAATTAACGCGGTTATTGACTCTGTGGCTTGCAGCTACAAAAAAAAGCTTATACGGCTATCAAGTCTGTTGCTCCCCAGCTACAAAAACCTAATACGACAATCTATTCTGTGGCGCACAGCCACAAAATACGAATTAACGCGGTTATTGACTGTTTGCCTTGCAGCTACAGAAAAAAAAATCATACGGCTATCAAGTCTGTTGCTCCCAGCTACAAAAACCTAATACGACTTTATATTCTGTGGCGCACAGCCACAGAAGACAAATTAACGCGGTTATTGACTCTTTGCCTTGCAGCTACAGAAAAAAGTTTATACGGCTATCAAGTCTGTTGCTCCCAGCTACAAAAACCTAATACGACTATCTATTCTGTGGCGCACAGCCACGAAATACGAATTAACGCGGTTATCGACTCTTTGGCTTGCAGCTACAGAAAAAAGTTTACACGGCTATCAAGTCTGTTGCTCCCAGCTACAAAAACTTTATACGACAATCTATGCTGTGGTGCACAACCACAAAGTACGAATTAACGCTGTTACCGACTCTTTGGCTTGCAGTTACAGAGAACAGTTCATACGGCTATCAAATATGTTGCTCCCAGCTACAAAAACTTAATACAACTATCTTTCCTGTGGTGCACAACCAGAAAGTACGAATTAACGCGGTTATTGACTCTGTGGCTTGCAGCTACAAAAAAAAGCTTATACGGCTACCAAGTGTGTTGCTCACAGCTACAAGAACCTAAGACGACTATATATTCTGTGGCGCACAGCCACAAAAGACAAATTAACGCGGTTATTGACTCTTTGCCTTGCAGCTACAGAGAACAGTTCATACGGCTATCTAATCTGTTGCTCCCAGCTACAAAAACCTAATACGACAATCTATTCTGTGGCGCACAGCCACAAAATACGAATTAACGCGGTTATTGACTATTTGCCTTGCAGCTACAGAAAAAAAATTATACGGCTATCAAGTCTGTTGCTCCCAGCTACAAAAACCTAATACGACTTTATATTCTGTGGCGCAAAGCCACAAAAGACAAATTAACGCGGTTATTGACTCTTTGCCTTGCAGCTACAGAAAAAAAAATCATACGGCTATCAAGTCTGTTGCTCCCAGCTACGAAAACCTAATACGACTTTATATTCTGTGGCGCACAGCCACAAAAGACAAATTAACGCGGTTATTGACTCTTTGCCTTGCAGCTACAGAAAAAAGTTTATACGGCCATCAAGTATGTTGCTCCCAGCTACAAAAACCTAATACGACTATCTATTCTGTGGCGCACAGCCACGAAATACGAATTTACGCGGTTATTGACTCTTTGCCTTGCAGCTACAGAAAAAAAAATCATATGGCTATCAAGTCTGTTGCTCCCAGCTACAAAAACCTAATACGACTTTATATTCTGTGGCGCACAGCCACAAAAGACAAATTAACGCGGTTATTGACTCTTTGCCTTGCAGCTACAGAAAAAAGTTTATATGGCTATCAAGTCTGTTGCTCCCCAGCTACAAAAACCTAATACGACTATCTATTCTGTGGCGCACAGCCACGAAATACGAATTAACGCGGTTATCGACTCTTGGCTTGCAGCTACAGAAAAAAGTTTGCACGGCTATCAAGTCTGTTGCTCCCAGCTACAAAAACTTTATACGACAATCTATTCTGTGGTGCACAACCACAAAGTACGAATAAACGCTGTTACCGACTCTTTGGCTTGCAGTTACAGAGAACAGTTCATACGGCTATCAAATCTGTTGCTCCCAGCTACAAAAACTTAATACAACTATCTTTCCTGTGGTGCACAACCAGAAAGTACGAATTAACGCGGTTATTGACTCTGTGGCTTGCAGCTACAAAAAAAAGCTTATACGGCTATCAAGTCTGTTGCTCCAGCTACAAAAACCTAATACGACAATCTATTCTGTGGCGCACAGCCACAAAATACGAATTAACGCGGTTATTGACTGTTTGTCTTGCAGCTACAGAAAAAAAAATCATACGGCTATCAAGTCTGTTGCTCCCCAGCTACAAAACCTAATACGACTTTATATTCTGTGGCGCACAGCCACAGAAGACAAATTAACGCGGTTATTGACTCTTTGCCTTGCAGCTACAGAAAAAAGTTTATACGGCTATCAAGTCTGTTGCTCCCAGCTACAAAAACCTAATACGACTATCTATCTGTGGCGCACAGCCACGAAATACGAATTAACGCGGTTATCGACTCTTTGGCTTGCAGCTACAGAAAAAAGTTTACACGGCTATCAAGTCTGTTGCTCCCAGCTACAAAAACTTTATACGACAATCTATGCTGTGGTGCACAACCACAAAGTACGAATTAACGCTGTTACCGACTCTTTGGCTTGCAGTTACAGAGAACAGTTCATACGGCTATCAAATATGTTGCTCCCAGCTACAAAAACTTAATACAACTATCTTTCCTGTGGTGCACAACCAGAAAGTACGAATTAACGCGGTTATTGACTCTGTGGCTTGCAGCTACAAAAAAAAGCTTATACGGCTACCAAGTGTGTTGCTCACAGCTACAAGAACCTAAGACGACTATATATTCTGTGGCGCACAGCCACAAAAGACAAATTAACGCGGTTATTGACTCTTTGCCTTGCAGCTACAGAGAACAGTTCATACGGCTATCTAATCTGTTGCTCCCAGCTACAAAAACCTAATACGACAATCTATTCTGTGGCGCACAGCCACAAAATACGAATTAACGCGGTTATTGACTATTTGCCTTGCAGCTACAGAAAAAAAATTATACGGCTATCAAGTCTGTTGCTCCCAGCTACAAAAACCTAATACGACTTTATATTCTGTGGCGCAAAGCCACAAAAGACAAATTAACGCGGTTATTGACTCTTTGCCTTGCAGCTACAGAAAAAAAAATCATACGGCTATCAAGTCTGTTGCTCCCAGCTACGAAAACCTAATACGACTTTATATTCTGTGGCGCACAGCCACAAAAGACAAATTAACGCGGTTATTGACTCTTTGCCTTGCAGCTACAGAAAAAAGTTTATACGGCCATCAAGTATGTTGCTCCCAGCTACAAAAACCTAATACGACTATCTATTCTGTGGCGCACAGCCACGAAATACGAATTTACGCGGTTATTGACTCTTTGCCTTGCAGCTACAGAAAAAAAATCATATGGCTATCAAGTCTGTTGCTCCCAGCTACAAAAACCTAATACGACTTTATATTCTGTGGCGCACAGCCACAAAAGACAAATTAACGCGGTTATTGACTCTTTGCCTTGCAGCTACAGAAAAAAGTTTATATGGCTATCAAGTCTGTTGCTCCCAGCTACAAAAACCTAATACGACTATCTATTCTGTGGCGCACAGCCACGAAATACGAATTAACGCGGTTATCGACTCTTTGGCTTGCAGCTACAGAAAAAAGTTTGCACGGCTATCAAGTCTGTTGCTCCCAGCTACAAAAACTTTATACGACAATCTATTCTGTGGTGCACAACCACAAAGTACGAATAAACGCTGTTACCGACTCTTTGGCTTGCAGTTACAGAGAACAGTTCATACGGCTATCAAATATGTTGCTCCCAGCTACAAAAACTTAATACAACTATCTTTCCTGGTGGTGCACAACCAGAAAGTACGAATTAACGCGGTTATTGACTCTGTGGCTTGCAGCTACAAAAAAAAGCTTATACGGCTACCAAGTGTGTTGCTCACAGCTACAAGAACCTAAGACGACTATATATTCTGTGGCGCACAGCCACAAAAGACAAATTAACGCGGTTATTGACTCTTAACCTTGCAGCTACAGAGAACAGGTTCATACGGCTATCTAATCTGTTGCTCCCCAGCTACAAAAACCTAATACGACAATCTATTCTGTGGCGCACAGCCACAAAATACAAATTAACGCGGTTATTGACTATTTGCCTTGCAGCTACAGAAAAAAAATTATACGGCTATCAAGTCTGTTGCTCCCAGCTACAAAAACCTAATACGACTTTATATTCTGTGGCGCAAAGCCACAAAAGACAAATTAACGCGGTTATTGACTCTTTGCCTTGCAGCTACAGAAAAAAAAATCATACGGCTATCAAGTCTGTTGCTCCCAGCTACGAAAACCTAATACGACTTTATATTCTGTGGCGCACAGCCACAAAAGACAAATTAACGCGGTGATTGACTCTTTACCTTGCAGCTACAGAGAACAGTTCATACGGCTATCAAATCTGTTGCTCCCAGCTACAAAAACCTAATACGACAATCTATTCTGTGGCGCACAGCCACAAAATACGAATCAACGCGGTTATTGACTCTTTGCCTTGCAGCTACAGAAAAAAAATCATACGGCTATCAAGTCTGTTGCTCCCAGCTACAAAAACCTAATACGACTTTATATTCTGTGGCGCACAGCCACAAAAGACAAATTAACGCGGTTATTGACTCTTTGCCTTGCAGCTACAGAAAAAAGTTTATACGGCCATCAAGTATGTTGCTCCCAGCTACAAAAACCTAATACGACTATCTATTCTGTGGCGCACAGCCACGAAATACGAATTTACCGCGTTATTGACTCTTTGCCTTGCAGCTACAGAAAAAAAATCATACGGCTATCAAGTCTGTTGCTCCCAGCTACAAAAACCTAATACGACTTTATATTCTGTGGCGCACAGCCACAGAAGACAAATTAACGCGGTTATTGACTCTTTGCCTTGCAGCTACAGAAAAAAGTTTATACGGCTATCAAGTCTGTTGCTCCCAGCTACAAAAACCTAATACGACTATCTATTCTGTGGCGCACAGCCACGAAATACGAATTAACGCGGTTATCGACTCTTTGGCTTGCAGCTACAGAAAAAAGTTTACACGGCTATCAAGTCTGTTGCTCCCAGCTACAAAAACTTTATACGACAATCTATGCTGTGGTGCACAACCACAAAGTACGAATTAACGCTGTTACCGACTCTTTGGCTTGCAGTTACAGAGAACAGTTCATACGGCTATCAAATATGTTGCTCCCAGCTACAAAAACTTAATACAACTATCTTTCCTGTGGTGCACAACCAGAAAGTACGAATTAACGCGGTTATTGACTCTGTGGCTTGCAGCTACAAAAAAAAGCTTATACGGCTACCAAGTGTGTTGCTCACAGCTACAAGAACCTAAGGACGACTATATATTCTGTGGCGCACAGCCACAAAAGACAAATTAACGCGGTTATTGACTCTTTGCCTTGCAGCTACAGAGAACAGTTCATACGGCTATCTAATCTGTTGCTCCCAGCTACAAAAACCTAATACGACAATCTATTCTGTGGCGCACAGCCACAAAATACGAATTAACGCGGTTATTGACTATTTGCCTTGCAGCTACAGAAAAAAAAATTATACGGCTATCAAGTCTGTTGCTCCCAGCTACAAAAACCTAATACGACTTTATATTCTGTGGCGCAAAGCCACAAAAGACAAATTAACGCGGTTATTGACTCTTTGCCTTGCAGCTACAGAAAAAAAAATCATACGGCTATCAAGTCTGTTGCTCCCAGCTACGAAAACCTAATACGACTTTATATTCTGTGGCGCACAGCCACAAAAGACAAATTAACGCGGTTATTGACTCTTTGCCTTGCAGCTACAGAAAAAAGTTTATACGGCCATCAAGTATGTTGCTCCCAGCTACAAAAACCTAATACGACTATCTATTCTGTGGCGCACAGCCACGAAATACGAATTTACGCGGTTATTGACTCTTTGCCTTGCAGCTACAGAAAAAAAAATCATATGGGCTATCAGTCTGTTGCTCCCAGCTACAAAAACCTAATACGACTTTATATTCTGTGGCGCACAGCCACAAAAGACAAATTAACGCGGTTATTGACTCTTTGCCTTGCAGCTACAGAAAAAAGTTTATATGGCTATCAAGTCTGTTGCTCCCAGCTACAAAAACCTAATACGACTATCTATTCTGTGGCGCACAGCCACGAAATACGAATTAACGCGGTTATCGACTCTTTGGCTTGCAGCTACAGAAAAAAGTTTGCACGGCTATCAAGTCTGTTGCTCCCAGCTACAAAAACTTTATACGACAATCTATTCTGTGGTGCACAACCACAAAGTACGAATAAACGCTGTTACCGACTCTTTGCTTGCAGTTACAGAGAACAGTTCATACGGCTATCAAATATGTTGCTCCCAGCTACAAAAACTTAATACAACTATCTTTCCTGTGGTGCACAACCAGAAAGTACGAATTAACGCGGTTATTGACTCTGTGGCTTGCAGCTACAAAAAAAAAGCTTATACGGCTACCAAGTGTGTTGCTCACAGCTACAAGAACCTAAGACGACTATATATTCTGTGGCGCACAGCCACAAAAGACAAATTAACGCGGTTATTGACTCTTTGCCTTGCAGCTACAGAGAACAGTTCATACGGCTATCTAATCTGTTGCTCCCAGCTACAAAAACCTAATACGACAATCTATTCTGTGGCGCACAGCCACAAAATACAAATTAACGCGGTTATTGACTATTTGCCTTGCAGCTACAGAAAAAAAATTATACGGCTATCAAGTCTGTTGCTCCCAGCTACAAAAAACCTAATACGACTTTATATTCTGTGGCGCAAAGCCACAAAAGACAAATTAACGCGGTTATTGACTCTTTGCCTTGCAGCTACAGAAAAAAAAATCATACGGCTATCAAGTCTGTTGCTCCCAGCTACAAAAACCTAATACGACTTTATATTCTGTGGCGCACAGCCACAAAAGACAAATTAACGCGGTGATTGACTCTTTACCTTGCAGCTACAGAGAACAGTTCATACGGCTATCAAATCTGTTGCTCACAGCTACAAAAAACCTAATACGACAATCTATTCTGTGGCGCACAGCCACGAAATACGAATTAACGCGATTATCGACTCTTTGGCTTGCATTTACAGAAAACAGTTCATACGGCTATCAAGTCTGTTGCTCCCAGCTACAAAAACCTAATACGACAATCTATTCTGTGGTGCACAACCACAAAGTACGAATTAACGCTGTTATCGACTCTTTGGCTTGCAGTTACAGAGAACAGTTCATACGGCTATCAAAACTGTTGCTCCCAGCTACAAAAACTTAATACAACTATCTTTCCTGTGGTGCACAACCAGAAAGTACGAATTAACGCGGTTATTGACTCTGTGGCTTGCAGCTACAAAAAAAAGCTTATACGGCTACCAAGTGTGTTGCTCACAGCTACAAGAACCTAAGACGACTATATATTCTGTGGCGCACAGCCACAAAAGACAAATTAACGCGGTTATTGACTCTTTGCCTTGCAGCTACAGAGAACAGTTCATACGGCTATCTAATCTGTTGCTCCCAGCTACAAAAACCTAATACGACAATCTATTCTGTGGCGCACAGCCACAAAATACGAATTAACGCGGTTATTGACTATTTGCCTTGCAGCTACAGAAAAAAAATTATACGGCTATCAAGTCTGTTGCTCCCAGCTACAAAAACCTAATACGACTTTATATTCTGTGGCGCAAAGCCACAAAAGACAAATTAACGCGGTTATTGACTCTTTGCCTTGCAGCTACAGAAAAAAAAATCATACGGCTATCAAGTCTGTTGCTCCCAGCTACGAAAACCTAATACGACTTTATATTCTGTGGCGCACAGCCACAAAAGACAAATTAACGCGGTTATTGACTCTTTGCCTTGCAGCTACAGAAAAAAGTTTATACGGCCATCAAGTATGTTGCTCCCAGCTACAAAAACCTAATACGACTATCTATTCTGTGGCGCACAGCCACGAAATACGAATTTACGCGGTTATTGACTCTTTGCCTTGCAGCTACAGAAAAAAAAATCATATGGCTATCAAGTCTGTTGCTCCCAGCTACAAAAACCTAATACGACTTTATATTCTGTGGCGCACAGCCACAAAAAACAAATTAACGCGGTTATTGACTCTTTGCCTTGCAGCTACAGAAAAAAGTTTATATGGCTATCAAGTCTGTTGCTCCCAGCTACAAAAACCTAATACGACTATCTATTCTGTGGCGCACAGCCACGAAATACGAATTAACGCGGTTATCGACTCTTTGGCTTGCAGCTACAGAAAAAAGTTTGCACGGCTATCAAGTCTGTTGCTCCCAGCTACAAAAACCTAATACGACAATCTATTCTGTGGCGCACAGCCACAAAATACGAATCAACGCGGTTATTGACTCTTTGCCTTGCAGCTACAGAAAAAAATCATACGGCTATCAAGTCTGTTGCTCCCAGCTACAAAAACCTAATACGACTTTATATTCTGTGGCGCACAGCCACAAAAGACAAATTAACGCGGTTATTGACTCTTTGCCTTGCAGCTACAGAAAAAAGTTTATACGGCCATCAAGTATGTTGCTCCCAGCTACAAAAACCTAATACGACTATCTATTCTGTGGCGCACAGCCACGAAATACGAATTTACGCGGTTATTGACTCTTTGCCTTGCAGCTACAGAAAAAAAATCATACGGCTATCAAGTCTGTTGCTCCCAGCTACAAAAACCTAATACGACTTTATATTCTGTGGCGCACAGCCACAGAAGACAAATTAACGCGGTTATTGACTCTTTGCCTTGCAGCTACAGAAAAAAGTTTATACGGCTATCAAGTCTGTTGCTCCCAGCTACAAAAACCTAATACGACTATCTATTCTGTGGCGCACAGCCACGAAATACGAATTAACGCGGTTATCGACTCTTTGGCTTGCAGCTACAGAAAAAAGTTTACACGGCTATCAAGTCTGTTGCTCCCAGCTACAAAAACTTTATACGACAATCTATGCTGTGGTGCACAACCACAAAGTACGAATTAACGCTGTTACCGACTCTTTGGCTTGCAGTTACAGAGAACAGTTCATACGGCTATCAAATATGTTGCTCCCAGCTACAAAAACTTAATACAACTATCTTTCCTGTGGTGCACAACCAGAAAGTACGAATTAACGCGGTTATTGACTCTGTGGCTTGCAGCTACAAAAAAAAAGCTTATACGGCTACCAAGTGTGTTGCTCACAGCTACAAGAACCTAAGACGACTATATATTCTGTGGCGCACAGCCACAAAAGACAAATTAACGCGGTTATTGACTCTTTGCCTTGCAGCTACAGAGAACAGTTCATACGGCTATCTAATCTGTTGCTCCCAGCTACAAAAACCTAATACGACAATCTATTCTGTGGCGCACAGCCACAAAATACGAATTAACGCGGTTATTGACTATTTGCCTTGCAGCTACAGAAAAAAAATTATACGGCTATCAAGTCTGTTGCTCCCAGCTACAAAAACCTAATACGACTTTATATTCTGTGGCGCAAAGCCACAAAAGACAAATTAACGCGGTTATTGACTCTTTGCCTTGCAGCTACAGAAAAAAAAATCATACGGCTATCAAGTCTGTTGCTCCCAGCTACGAAAACCTAATACGACTTTATATTCTGTGGCGCACAGCCACAAAAGACAAATTAACGCGGTTATTGACTCTTTGCCTTGCAGCTACAGAAAAAAGTTTATACGGCCATCAAGTATGTTGCTCCCAGCTACAAAAACCTAATACGACTATCTATTCTGTGGCGCACAGCCACGAAATACGAATTTACGCGGTTATTGACTCTTTGCCTTGCAGCTACAGAAAAAAAAATCATATGGCTATCAAGTCTGTTGCTCCCAGCTACAAAAACCTAATACGACTTTATATTCTGTGGCGCACAGCCACAAAAGACAAATTAACGCGGTTATTGACTCTTTGCCTTGCAGCTACAGAAAAAAGTTTATATGGCTATCAAGTCTGTTGCTCCCAGCTACAAAAACCTAATACGACTATCTATTCTGTGGCGCACAGCCACGAAATACGAATTAACGCGGTTATCGACTCTTTGGCTTGCAGCTACAGAAAAAAGTTTGCACGGCTATCAAGTCTGTTGCTCCCAGCTACAAAAACTTTATACGACAATCTATTCTGTGGTGCACAACCACAAAGTACGAATAAACGCTGTTACCGACTCTTTGGCTTGCAGTTACAGAGAACAGTTCATACGGCTATCAAATATGTTGCTCCCAGCTACAAAAACTTAATACAACTATCTTTCCTGTGGTGCACAACCAGAAAGTACGAATTAACGCGGTTATTGACTCTGTGGCTTGCAGCTACAAAAAAAAGCTTATACGGCTACCAAGTGTGTTGCTCACAGCTACAAGAACCTAAGACGACTATATATTCTGTGGCGCACAGCCACAAAAGACAAATTAACGCGGTTATTGACTCTTTGCCTTGCAGCTACAGAGAACAGTTCATACGGCTATCTAATCTGTTGCTCCCAGCTACAAAAACCTAATACGACAATCTATTCTGTGGCGCACAGCCACAAAATACAAATTAACGCGGTTATTGACTATTTGCCTTGCAGCTACAGAAAAAAAATTATACGGCTATCAAGTCTGTTGCTCCCAGCTACAAAAACCTAATACGACTTTATATTCTGTGGCGCAAAGCCACAAAAGACAAATTAACGCGGTTATTGACTCTTTGCCTTGCAGCTACAGAAAAAAAAATCATACGGCTATCAAGTCTGTTGCTCCCAGCTACAAAAACCTAATACGACTTTATATTCTGTGGCGCACAGCCACAAAAGACAAATTAACGCGGTGATTGACTCTTTACCTTGCAGCTACAGAGAACAGTTCATACGGCTATCAAATCTGTTGCTCACAGCTACAAAAACCTAATACGACAATCTATTCTGTGGCGCACAGCCACGAAATACGAATTAACGCGATTATCGACTCTTTGGCTTGCATTTACAGAAAACAGTTCATACGGCTATCAAGTCTGTTGCTCCCAGCTACAAAAACCTAATACGACAATCTATTCTGTGGTGCACAACCACAAAGTACGAATTAACGCTGTTATCGACTCTTTGGCTTGCAGTTACAGAGAACAGTTCATACGGCTATCAAAACTGTTGCTCCCAGCTACAAAAACTTAATACAACTATCTTTCCTGTGGTGCACAACCAGAAAGTACGAATTAACGCGGTTATTGACTCTGTGGCTTGCAGCTACAAAAAAAAGCTTATACGGCTACCAAGTGTGTTGCTCACAGCTACAAGAACCTAAGACGACTATATATTCTGTGGCGCACAGCCACAAAAGACAAATTAACGCGGTTATTGACTCTTTGCCTTGCAGCTACAGAGAACAGTTCATACGGCTATCTAATCTGTTGCTCCCAGCTACAAAAACCTAATACGACAATCTATTCTGTGGCGCACAGCCACAAAATACGAATTAACGCGGTTATTGACTATTTGCCTTGCAGCTACAGAAAAAAAATTATACGGCTATCAAGTCTGTTGCTCCCAGCTACAAAAACCTAATACGACTTTATATTCTGTGGCGCAAAGCCACAAAAGACAAATTAACGCGGTTATTGACTCTTTGCCTTGCAGCTACAGAAAAAAAAATCATACGGCTATCAAGTCTGTTGCTCCCAGCTACGAAAACCTAATACGACTTTATATTCTGTGGCGCACAGCCACAAAAGACAAATTAACGCGGTTATTGACTCTTTGCCTTGCAGCTACAGAAAAAAGTTTATACGGCCATCAAGTATGTTGCTCCCAGCTACAAAAACCTAATACGACTATCTATTCTGTGGCGCACAGCCACGAAATACGAATTTACGCGGTTATTGACTCTTTGCCTTGCAGCTACAGAAAAAAAAATCATATGGCTATCAAGTCTGTTGCTCCCAGCTACAAAAACCTAATACGACTTTATATTCTGTGGCGCACAGCCACAAAAGACAAATTAACGCGGTTATTGACTCTTTGCCTTGCAGCTACAGAAAAAAGTTTATATGGCTATCAAGTCTGTTGCTCCCAGCTACAAAAACCTAATACGACTATCTATTCTGTGGCGCACAGCCACGAAATACGAATTAACGCGGTTATCGACTCTTTGGCTTGCAGCTACAGAAAAAAGTTTGCACGGCTATCAAGTCTGTTGCTCCCAGCTACAAAAACTTTATACGACAATCTATTCTGTGGTGCACAACCACAAAGTACGAATAAACGCTGTTACCGACTCTTTGGCTTGCAGTTACAGAGAACAGTTCATACGGCTATCAAATATGTTGCTCCCAGCTACAAAAACTTAATACAACTATCTTTCCTGTGGTGCACAACCAGAAAGTACGAATTAACGCGGTTATTGACTCTGTGGCTTGCAGCTACAAAAAAAAGCTTATACGGCTACCAAGTGTGTTGCTCACAGCTACAAGAACCTAAGACGACTATATATTCTGTGGCGCACAGCCACAAAAGACAAATTAACGCGGTTATTGACTCTTTGCCTTGCAGCTACAGAGAACAGTTCATACGGCTATCTAATCTGTTGCTCCCAGCTACAAAAACCTAATACGACAATCTATTCTGTGGCGCACAGCCACAAAATACAAATTAACGCGGTTATTGACTATTTGCCTTGCAGCTACAGAAAAAAAATTATACGGCTATCAAGTCTGTTGCTCCCAGCTACAAAAACCTAATACGACTTTATATTCTGTGGCGCAAAGCCACAAAAGACAAATTAACGCGGTTATTGACTCTTTGCCTTGCAGCTACAGAAAAAAAAATCATACGGCTATCAAGTCTGTTGCTCCCAGCTACAAAAACCTAATACGACTTTATATTCTGTGGCGCACAGCCACAAAAGACAAATTAACGCGGTGATTGACTCTTTACCTTGCAGCTACAGAGAACAGTTCATACGGCTATCAAATCTGTTGCTCACAGCTACAAAAACCTAATACGACAATCTATTCTGTGGCGCACAGCCACGAAATACGAATTAACGCGATTATCGACTCTTTGGCTTGCATTTACAGAAAACAGTTCATACGGCTATCAAGTCTGTTGCTCCCAGCTACAAAAACCTAATACGACAATCTATTCTGTGGTGCACAACCACAAAGTACGAATTAACGCTGTTATCGACTCTTTGGCTTGCAGTTACAGAGAACAGTTCATACGGCTATCAAAACTGTTGCTCCCAGCTACAAAAACTTAATACAACTATCTTTCCTGTGGTGCACAACCAGAAAGTACGAATTAACGCGGTTATTGACTCTGTGGCTTGCAGCTACAAAAAAAAGCTTATACGGCTATCAAGTGTGTTGCTTACAGCTACAAGAACCTAAGACGACTATATATTCTGCAGCGCACAGCCACAAAAGACAAATTAACGCGGTTATTGACTCTTTGCCTTGCAGCTACAGAAAAAAAAAATCATACGGCTATCAAGTCTGTTGCTCCCAGCTACGAAAACCTAATACGACTTTATATTCTGTGGCGCACAGCCACAAAAGACAATTAACGCGGTTATTGACTCTTTGCCTTGCAGCTACAGAAAAAAGTTTATACGGCCATCAAGTATGTTGCTCCCAGCTACAAAAACCTAATACGACTATCTATTCTGTGGCGCACAGCCACGAAATACGAATTTACGCGGTTATTGACTCTTTGCCTTGCAGCTACAGAAAAAAAATCATACGGCTATCAAGTCTGTTGCTCCCAGCTACAAAAACCTAATACGACTTTTATATTCTGTGGCGCACAGCCACAGAAGACAAATTAACGCGGTTATTGACTCTTTGCCTTGCAGCTACAGAAAAAAGTTTATACGGCTATCAAGTCTGTTGCTCCCAGCTACAAAAACCTAATACGACTATCTATTCTGTGGCGCACAGCCACGAAATACGAATTAACGCGGTTATCGACTCTTTGGCTTGCAGCTACAGAAAAAAGTTTACACGGCTATCAAGTCTGTTGCTCCCAGCTACAAAAACTTTATACGACAATCTATGCTGTGGTGCACAACCACAAAGTACGAATAAACGCTGTTACCGACTCTTTGGCTTGCAGTTACAGAGAACAGTTCATACGGCTATCAAATATGTTGCTCCCAGCTACAAAAACTTAATACAACTATCTTTCCTGTGGTGCACAACCAGAAAGTACGAATTAACGCGGTTATTGACTCTGTGGCTTGCAGCTACAAAAAAAAGCTTATACGGCTACCAAGTGTGTTGCTCACAGCTACAAGAACCTAAGACGACTATATATTCTGTGGCGCACAGCCACAAAAGACAAATTAACGCGGTTATTGACTCTTTGCCTTGCAGCTACAGAGAACAGTTCATACGGCTATCTAATCTGTTGCTCCCAGCTACAAAAACCTAATACGACAATCTATTCTGTGGCGCACAGCCACAAAATACAAATTAACGCGGTTATTGACTATTTGCCTTGCAGCTACAGAAAAAAAATTATACGGCTATCAAGTCTGTTGCTCCCAGCTACAAAAACCTAATACGACTTTATATTCTGTGGCGCAAAGCCACAAAAGACAAATTAACGCGGTTATTGACTCTTTGCCTTGCAGCTACAGAAAAAAAAATCATACGGCTATCAAGTCTGTTGCTCCCAGCTACAAAAACCTAATACGACTTTATATTCTGTGGCGCACAGCCACAAAAGACAAATTAACGCGGTGATTGACTCTTTACCTTGCAGCTACAGAGAACAGTTCATACGGCTATCAAATCTGTTGCTCACAGCTACAAAAACCTAATACGACAATCTATTCTGTGGCGCACAGCCACGAAATACGAATTAACGCGATTATCGACTCTTTGGCTTGCATTTACAGAAAACAGTTCATACGGCTATCAAGTCTGTTGCTCCCAGCTACAAAAACCTAATACGACAATCTATTCTGTGGTGCACAACCACAAAGTACGAATTAACGCTGTTATCGACTCTTTGGCTTGCAGTTACAGAGAACAGTTCATACGGCTATCAAAACTGTTGCTCCCAGCTACAAAAACTTAATACAACTATCTTTCCTGTGGTGCACAACCAGAAAGTACGAATTAACGTGGTTATTGACTCTGTGGCTTGCAGCTACAAAAAAAAAGCTTATACGGCTATCAAGTGTGTTGCTCACAGCTACAAGAACCTAAGACGACTATATATTCTGCAGCGCACAGCCACAAAAGACAAATTAACGCGGTTATTGACTCTTTGCCTTGCAGCTACAGAAAAAAAAATCATACGGCTATCAAGTCTGTTGCTCCCAGCTACGAAAACCTAATACGACTTTATATTCTGTGGCGCACAGCCACAAAAGACAAATTAACGCGGTTATTGACTCTTTGCCTTGCAGCTACAGAAAAAAGTTTATACGGCCATCAAGTATGTTGCTCCCAGCTACAAAAACCTAATACGACTATCTATTCTGTGGCGCACAGCCACGAAATACGAATTTACGCGGTTATTGACTCTTTGCCTTGCAGCTACAGAAAAAAAATCATACGGCTATCAAGTCTGTTGCTCCCAGCTACAAAAACCTAATACGACTTTATATTCTGTGGCGCACAGCCACAGAAGACAAATTAACGCGGTTATTGACTCTTTGCCTTGCAGCTACAGAAAAAAGTTTATACGACGGCTATCAAGTCTGTTGCTCCCAGCTACAAAAACCTAATACGACTATCTATTCTGTGGCGCACAGCCACGAAATACGAATTAACGCGGTTATCGACTCTTTGGCTTGCAGCTACAGAAAAAAAGTTTACACGGCTATCAAGTCTGTTGCTCCCAGCTACAAAAACTTTATACGACAATCTATGCTGTGGTGCACAACCACAAAGTACGAATTAACGCTGTTACCGACTCTTTGGCTTGCAGTTACAGAGAACAGTTCATACGGCTATCAAATATGTTGCTCCCAGCTACAAAAACTTAATACAACTATCTTTCCTGTGGTGCACAACCAGAAAGTACGAATTAACGCGGTTATTGACTCTGTGGCTTGCAGCTACAAAAAAAAGCTTATACGGCTATCAAGTGTGTTGCTCACAGCTACAAAAACCTAAGACGACTATATATTCTGTGGCGCACAGCCACAAAAGACAAATTAACGCGGTTATTGACTCTTTGCCTTGCAGCTACAGAGAACAGCTCATACGGCTACCAAATCTGTTGCTCCCAGCTACAAAAACCTAATACGACAATCTATTCTGTGGCGCACAGCCACAAAAGACAAATTAACGCGGTTATTGACTCTTTGCCTTGCAGCTACAAAAAAAAGTTTATACGGCTATGAAGTCTGTTGCTCCCAGCTACAAAAACCTAATACGAATATCTATTCTGTGGCGCACCGCCACGAAATACGAATTAACGCGGTTATTGACTCTTTGCCTTGCAGCTACAGAAAACAAATCATACGGCTATCAAGTCTGTTGCTCCCAGCTACGAAAACCTAATACGACTTTATATTCTGTGGCGCACAGCCACAAAAGACAAATTAACGCGGTAATTGACTCTTTGCCTTGCAGCTACAGAGAACAGTTCATACGGCTATCAAATCTGTTGCTCCCAGCTACAAAAACCTAATACGACAATCTATTCTGTGGCGCACAGCCACAAAATACGAATCAACGCGGTTATTGACTCTTTGCCTTGCAGCTACAGAAAAAAGTTTATACGGCTATCAAGTGTGTTGCTCACAGCTACAAGAACCTAATACGACTGAATATTCTGTGGCGCACAGCCACAAGAGACGAATTAACGCGGTTATTGACTCTTTGCCTTGCAGCTACAGAAAAAAGTTTATACGGCTATGAAGTATATTGCTCCCAGCTACAAAAACCTAATACGACTATCTATTCTGTGGCGCACAGCCACGAAATACGAATTAACGCGGTTATCGACTCTTTGGCTTGCAGCTACAGAAAAAAGTTTACACGGCTATCAAGTCTGTTGCTCCCAGACAAAAACCTAATACGACAATCTATTCTGTGGCGCACAGCCACGAAATACGAATTAACGCGGTTATCGACTCTTTGGCTTGCAGCTACAGAAAAAAAGTTTACAGCTATCAAGTCTGTTGCTCCCAGCTACAAAAACCTAATACGACAATCTATTCTGTGGTGCACAACCACGAAATACGAATTAACGCGGTTATCGACTCTTTGGCTTGCATTTACAGAAAACAGTTCATACGGCTATCAAGTATGTTGCTCCCAGCTACAAAAACCTAATACGACAATCTATTCTGTGGCGCACAGCCACGAAATACGAATTAACGCGGTTATCGACTCTTTGGCTTGCATTTACAGAAAACAGTTCATACGGCTATCAAGTATGTTGCTCCCAGCTACAAAAACCTAATACGACAATCTATTCTGTGGCGCACAGCCACGAAATACGAATTAACGCGGTTATCGACTCTTTGGCTTGCAGCTACAGAAAAAAAGTTTACACGGCTATCAAGTCTGTTGCTCCCAGCTACAAAAACCTAATACGACAATCTATTCTGTGGCGCACAGCCACAAAATACGAATTAACGCGGTTATTGACTATTTGCCTTGCAGCTACAGAAAAAAAAATTATACGGCTATCAAGTCTGTTGCTCCCAGCTACAAAAACCTAATACGACTTTATATTCTGTGGCGCAAAGCCACAAAAGACAAATTAACGCGGTTATTGACTCTTTGCCTTGCAGCTACAGAAAAAAGTTTATACGGCCATCAAGTATGTTGCTCCCAGCTACAAAAACCTAATACGACTATCTATTCTGTGGCGCACAGCCACGAAATACGAATTTACGCGGTTATTGACTCTTTGCCTTGCAGCTACAGAAAAAAATCATACGGCTATCAAGTCTGTTGCTCCCAGCTACAAAAACCTAATACGACTTTATATTCTGTGGCGCACAGCCACAAAAGACAAATTAACGCGGTTATTGACTCTTTGCCTTGCAGCTACAGAAAAAAAGTTTATACGGCTATCAAGTCTGTTGCTCCCAGCTACAAAAACCTAATACGACTATCTATTCTGTGGCGCACAGCCACGAAATACGAATTAACGCGGTTATCGACTCTTTGGCTTGCAGCTACAGAAAAAAGTTTACACGGCTATCAAGTCTGTTGCTCCCAGCTACAAAAACTTTATACGACCATCTATTCTGTGGTGCACAACCACAAAGTACGAATTAACGCTGTTACCGACTCTTTGGCTTGCAGTTACAGAGAACAGTTCATACGGCTATCAAATATGTTGCTCCCTGCTACAAAAACTTAATACAACTATCTTTCCTGTGGTGCACAACCAGAAAGTACGAATTAACGCGGTTATTGACTCTGTGGCTTGCAGCTACATAAAAAAGCTTATACGGCTACCAAGTGTGTTGCTCACAGCTACAAGAACCTAAGACGACTATATATTCTGTGGCGCACAGCCACAAAAGACAAATTAACGCGGTTATTGACTCTTTGCCTTGCAGCTACAGAGAACAGTTCATACGGCTATCTAATCTGTTGCTCCCAGCTACAAAAACCTAATACGACAATCTATTCTGTGGCGCACAGCCACAAAATACGAATTAACGCGGTTATTGACTATTTGCCTTGCAGCTACAGAAAAAAAATTATACGGTTATCAAGTCTGTTGCTCCCAGCTACAGAAACCTAATACGACTTTATATTCTGTGGCGCAAAGCCACAAAAGACAAATTAACGCGGTTATTGACTCTTTGCCTTGCAGCTACAGAAAAAAAAATCATACGGCTATCAAGTCTGTTGCTCCAGCTACGAAAACCTAATACGACTTTATATTCTGTGGCGCACAGCCACAAAAGACAAATTAACGCGGTGATTGACTCTTTGCCTTGCAGCTACAGAGAACAGTTCATACGGCCATCAAATCTGTTGCTCCCAGCTACAAAAACCTAATACGACAATCTATTCTGTGGCGCACAGCCACAAAATACGAATCAACGCGGTTATTGACTCTTTGCCTTGCAGCTACAGAAAAAAAAATCATACGGCTATCAAGTATGTTGCTCCCAGCTACAAAAACCTAATACGACAATCTATTCTGTGGCGCACAGCCACGAAATACGAATTAACGCGGTTATCGACTCTTTGGCTTGCATTTACAGAAAACAGTTCATACGGCTATCAAGTATGTTGCTCCCAGCTACAAAAACCTAATACGACAATCTATTCTGTGGCGCACAGCCACGAAATACGAATTAACGCGGTTATCGACTCTTTGGCTTGCATTTACAGAAAACAGTTCATACGGCTATCAAGTATGTTGCTCCCAGCTACAAAAACCTAATACGACTTTATATTCTGTGGCGCACAGCCACAAAATACGAATCAACGCGGTTATTGACTCTTTGCCTTGCAGCTACAGAAAAAAAATCATACGGCTATCAAGTCTGTTGCTCCCAGCTACAAAAACCTAATACGACTTTATATTCTGTGGCGCACAGCCACAAAAGACAAATTAACGCGGTTATTGACTCTTTGCCTTGCAGCTACAGAAAAAAGTTTATACGGCCATCAAGTATGTTGCTCCCAGCTACAAAAACCTAATACGACTATCTATTCTGTGGCGCACAGCCACGAAATACGAATTTACGCGGTTATTGACTCTTTGCCTTGCAGCTACAGAAAAAAAAATCATACGGCTATCAAGTCTGTTGCTCCCAGCTACAAAAACCTAATACGACTTTATATTCTGTGGCGCACAGCCACAGAAGACAAATTAACGCGGTTATTGACTCTTTGCCTTGCAGCTACAGAAAAAAGTTTATACGGCTATCAAGTCTGTTGCTCCCAGCTACAAAAACCTAATACGACTATCTATTCTGTGGCGCACAGCCACGAAATACGAATTAACGCGGTTATCGACTCTTTGGCTTGCAGCTACAGAAAAAAGTTTACACGGCTATCAAGTCTGTTGCTCCCAGCTACAAAACCTTTATACGACAATCTATGCTGTGGTGCACAACCACAAAGTACGAATTAACGCTGTTACCGACTCTTTGGCTTGCAGTTACAGAGAACAGTTCATACGGCTATCAAATATGTTGCTCCCAGCTACAAAAACTTAATACAACTATCTTTCCTGTGGTGCACAACCAGAAAGTACGAATTAACGCGGTTATTGACTCTGTGGCTTGCAGCTACAAAAAAAAGCTTATACGGCTACCAAGTGTGTTGCTCACAGCTACAAGAACCTAAGACGACTATATATTCTGTGGTGCACAGCCACAAAAGACAAATTAACGCGGTTATTGACTCTTTGCCTTGCAGCTACAGAGAACAGTTCATACGGCTATCTAATCTGTTGCTCCCAGCTACAAAAACCTAAGACGACAATCTATTCTGTGGCGCACAGCCACAAAATACGAATTAACGCGGTTATTGACTATTTGCCTTGCAGCTACAGAAAAAAAATTATACGGCTATCAAGTCTGTTGCTCCCAGCTACAAAAACCTAATACGACTTTATATTCTGTGGCGCAAAGCCACAAAAGACAAATTAACGCGGTTATTGACTCTTTGCCTTGCAGCTACAGAAAAAAAAATCATAAGGCTATCAAGTCTGTTGCTCCCAGCTACGAAAACCTAATACGACTTCATATTCTGTGGCGCACAGCCACAAAAGACAAATTAACGCGGTTATTGACTCTTTGCCTTGCAGCTACAGAAAAAAGTTTATACGGCCATCAAGTATGTTGCTCCCAGCTACAAAAACCTAATACGACTATCTATTCTGTGGCGCACAGCCACGAAATACGAATTTACGCGGTTATTGACTCTTTGCCTTGCAGCTACAGAAAAAAAAAATCATACGGCTATCAAGTCTGTTGCTCCCAGCTACAAAAACCTAATACGACTTTATATTCTGTGGCGCACAGCCACAGAAGACAAATTAACGCGGTTATTGACTCTTTGCCTTGCAGCTACAGAAAAAAGTTTATACGGCTATCAAGTCTGTTGCTCCCAGCTACAAAAACCTAATACGACTATCTATTCTGTGGCGCACAGCCACGAAATACGAATTAACGCGGTTATCGACTCTTTGGCTTGCAGCTACAGAAAAAAGTTTACACGGCTATCAAGTCTGTTGCTCCCAGCTACAAAAACTTTATACGACAATCTATGCTGTGGTGCACAACCACAAAGTACGAATTAACGCTGTTACCGACTCTTTGGCTTGCAGTTACAGAGAACAGTTCATACGGCTATCAAATATGTTGCTCCCAGCTACAAAAACTTAATACAACTATCTTTCCTGTGGTGCACAACCAGAAAGTACGAATTAACGCGGTTATTGACTCTGTGGCTTGCAGCTACAAAAAAAAGCTTATACGGCTACCAAGTGTGTTGCTCACAGCTACAAGAACCTAAGACGACTATATATTCTGTGGCGCACAGCCACAAAAGACAAATTAACGCGGTTATTGACTCTTTGCCTTGCAGCTACAGAGAACAGTTCATACGGCTATCTAATCTGTTGCTCCCAGCTACAAAAACCTAATACGACAATCTATTCTGTGGCGCACAGC
>CAXIWQ010000197.1:0-78184 GCA_964036275.1 Litoditis marina
AATACTAAATCTCACGTAGGGCGAAAATCGCAACTCCATTCACGTCAATTTGGGGGTGTTTTTGGTTAGCACCGCCACTCAATTATTTCGGGACTGTTTCAACTTATACAAAAAAAATGAACATTTTTAAGTTTCTACACATGAGAGGAGTTCAAAAATACAAGTTTGAATACTAAATCTCACGTAGGGCGAAAATCGCAACTCCATTCACGTCAATTTGGGGGTGTTTTTGGTTAGCACCGCCACTCAATTATTTCGGGACTGTTTCAACTTATACAAAAAAAATGAACATTTTTAAGTTTCTACACATGAGAGGAGTTCAAAAATACCAAGTTTGAATACTAAATCTCACGTAGGGCGAAAATCGCAACTCCATTCACGTCAACTTGGGGGTGTTTTTGGTTAGCACGGCCACTCAATTATTTCGGGACTGTTTCAACTTATGCGAATAAGATGAACATTTTTGAGTTTCTACACATGAGAGGAGTTCAAAAACACCAAGTTTGAACACTAAATCCCACGTAGGGCGAAAATGGCAACTCCATTCACGTCAACTTGGGGTGTTTTTGGTTAGCACGGCCACTCAATTATTTCGGGACTGTTTCAACTTATACAAATAAGATGAACATTTTTAAGTTTCTACACATGAGAGGAGTTCAAAAATACCAAGTTTGAATACTAAATCTCACGTAGGGCGAAAATCGCAACTCCACTCACGTCAATTTGGGGGTGTTTTTGGTTAGCACCGCCACTCAATTATTTCAATACTGTTTCAACTTATGCTAATAAGATGAACATTTTTGAGTTTCTACACATGAGAGGAGTTCAAAAATACCAAGTTTGAACACTAAATCTCACGTAGGGCAAAAATCGCAACTCCATTCACGTCAACTTGGGGGTGTTTTTGGTTAGCACGGCCACTCAATTATTTCGGGACTGTTTCAACTTATGCAAATAAGATGAACATTTTTAAGTTTCTACACATGAGAGGAGTTCAAAAATACCAAGTTTGAATACTAAATCTCACGTAGGGCGAAAATCGCAACTCCATTCACGTCAATTTGGGGGTGTTTTTGGTTAGCACCGCCACTCAATTATTTCGGGACTGTTTCAACTTATACAAATAAGATGAACATTTTTAAGTTTCTACACATGAGAGGAGTTCAAAAATACCAAGTTTGAATACTGAATCTCACGTAGGGCGAAAATCGCAACTCCATTCACGTCAACTTGGGGGTGTTTTGGTTAGCACGGCCACTCAATTATTTCGGGACTGTTTCAACTTATGCAAATAAGATGAACATTTTTGAGTTTCTACACATGAGATGAGTTCAAAAATACCAAGTTTGAATACTAAATCCCACGTAGGGCGAAAATCGCAACTCCATTCACGTCAACTTGGGGGTGTTTTTGGTTAGCACGGCCACTCAATTATTTCGGGACTGTTTCAACTTATACAAATAAGATGAACATTTTTAAGTTTCTACACATGAGAGGAGTTCAAAAATACCAAGTTTGAATACTAAATCTCACGTACGGCGAAAATCGCAACTCCATTCACGTCAACTTGGACTTGGGGGTGTTTTTGGTTAGCACCGCCACTCAATTATTTCGGGACTGTTTCAACTTATGCAAATAAGATGAACATTTTTAAGTTTCTACACATGAGAGGAGTTCAAAAATACCAAGTTTGAATACTAAATCTCACGTAGGGCGAAAATCGCAACTCCATTCACGTCAACTTGGGGGTGTTTTTGGTTAGCACCGCCACTCAATTATTTCGGGACTGTTTCAACTTATACAAATAAGATGAACATTTTTAAGTTTCTACACATGAGAGGAGTTCAAAAATACCAAGTTTGAATACTAAATCTCACGTAGGGCGAAAATCGCAACTCCATTCACGTCAACTTGGGGGTGTTTTTGGTAAGCACCGCCACTCAATTATTTCAGGACTGTTTCAACTTATGCTAATGAGATGAACATTTTTGAGTTTCTACACATGAGAAGAGTTCAAAAATACCAAGTTTGAACACTAATTCTCACGTAGGGCAAAAATCGCAACTCCATTCACGTCAATTTGGGGGTGTTTTTGGTTAGCACCGCCACTCAATTATTTCGGGACAGTTTCAACTTATGCTAATAAGATGAACATTTTTGAGTTTCTACACATGAGGGGAGTTCAAAAATACCAAGTTTGAATACTAAATCTCACGTAGGGCGAAAATCGCAACTCCATTCACGTCAACTTGGGGGTGTTTTTGGTTAGCACCGCCACTCAATTATTTCGGGACTGTTTCAACTTATGCTAATAAGATGAATATTTTTGAGTTTCTACACATGAGAGAAGTTCAAAAATACCAAGTTTGAACACTAATTCTCACGTAGGGCAAAAATCGCAACTCCATTCACGTCAATTGGGGTGTTTTTGGTTAGCACCGCCACTCAATTATTTCGGGACTGTTTCAACTTATGCTAATAAGATGAACATTTTTGAGTTTCTACACATGAGGGGAGTTCAAAAATACAAAGTTTGAATACTAAATCTCACGTAGGGCGAAAATCGCAACTCCATTCACGTCAACTTGGGGGTGTTTTTGGTTAGCACCGCCACTCAATTATTTTGGGACTGTTTCAACTTATGCAAATAAGATGAACATTTTTAAGTTTCTACACATGAGAGGAGTTCAAAAATACCAAGTTTGAATACTAAATCTCACGTAGGGCGAAAATCGCAACTCCATTCACGTCAACTTGGGGGTGTTTTTGGTTAGCACCGCCACTCAATTATTTCGGGACTGTTTCAACTTATGCAAATAAGATGAACATTTTTAAGTTTCTACACATGAGAGGAGTTCAAAAATACCAAGTTTGAATACTAAATCTCACGTAGGGCGAAAATCGCAACTCCATTCACGTCAACTTGGGGTGTTTTTGGTTAGCACCGCCACTCAATTATTTCGGGACTGTTTCAACTTATACAAATAAGATGAACATTTTAAGTTTCTACACATGAGAGGAGTTCAAAAATACCAAGTTTGAATACTAAATCTCACGTAGGGCGAAAATCGCAACTCCATTCACGTCAACTTGGGGGTGTTTTTGGTAAGCACCGCCACTCAATTATTTCAGGACTGTTTCAACTTATGCTAATGAGATGAACATTTTTGAGTTTCTACACATGAGAAGAGTTCAAAAATACCAAGTTTGAACACTAATTCTCACGTAGGGCAAAAATCGCAACTCCATTCACGTCAATTTGGGGGTGTTTTTGGTTAGCACCGCCACTCAATTATTTCGGGACAGTTTCAACTTATGCTAATAAGATGAACATTTTTGAGTTTCTACACATGAGGGGAGTTCAAAAATACCAAGTTTGAATACTAAATCTCACGTAGGGCGAAAATCGCAACTCCATTCACGTCAACTTGGGGGTGTTTTTGGTTAGCACCGCCACTCAATTATTTCGGGACTGTTTCAACTTATGCTAATAAGATGAATATTTTTGAGTTTCTACACATGAGAGAAGTTCAAAAATACCAAGTTTGAACACTAATTCTCACGTAGGGCAAAAATCGCAACTCCATTCACGTCAATTGGGGGTGTTTTTGGTTAGCACCGCCACTCAATTATTTCGGGACTGTTTCAACTTATGCTAATAAGATGAACATTTTTGAGTTTCTACACATGAGGGGAGTTCAAAAATACAAAGTTTGAATACTAAATCTCACGTAGGGCGAAAATCGCAACTCCATTCACGTCAACTTGGGGTGTTTTTGGTTAGCACCGCCACTCAATTATTTTGGGACTGTTTCAACTTATGCAAATAAGATGAACATTTTTAAGTTTCTACACATGAGAGGAGTTCAAAAATACCAAGTTTGAATACTAAATCTCACGTAGGGCGAAAATCGCAACTCCATTCACGTCAACTTGGGGGTGTTTTTGGTTAGCACCGCCACTCAATTATTTCGGGACTGTTTCAACTTATACAAATAAGATGAACATTTTTAAGTTTCTACACATGAGAGGAGTTCAAAAATACCAAGTTTGAATACTAAATCTCACGTAGGGCGAAAATCGCAACTCCATTCACGTCAATTTGGGGTGTTTTTGGTTAGCACCGCCACTTAATTATTTCAGGACTGTTTCAACTTATGCTAATAAGATGAACATTTTTGAGTTTCTACACATGAGAGGAGTTCAAAAATACCAAGTTTGAACACTAAATCTCACGTAGGGCAAAAATCGCAACTCCATTCACGTCAATTTGGGGGTGTTTTTGGTTAGCACCGCCACTCAATTATTTCGGGACTGTTTCAACTTATGCTAATAAGATGAACATTTTTGAGTTTCTACACATGAGGGGAGTTCAAAAATACCAAGTTTGAACACTAAATCTCACGTAGGGCAAAAATCGCAACTCCATTCACGTCAATTTGGGGGTGTTTTTGGTTAGCACCGCCACTCAATTATTTCGGAACTGTTTCAACTTATGCTAATAAGATGAACATTTTTAAGTTTCTACACATGAGAGGAGTTCAAAAATACCAAGTTTGAACACTAAATCTCGCGTAGGGCGAAAATCGCAACTCCATTCACGTCAACTTGGGGGTGTTTTTGGTTAGCACCGCCACTCAATTATTTCGGGACTGTTTCAACTTATGCTAATAAGATAAACATTTTTAAGTTTCTACACATGAGAGGAGTTCAAAAATACCAAGTTTGAACACTAAATCTCACGTAGGGCGAAAATCGCAACTCCATTCACGTTTCTACACATGAGAGGAGTTCAAAAATACCAAGTTTGAACACTAAATCCCACGTAGGGCGAAAATCGCAACTCCATTCACGTCAACTTGGGGGTGTTTTTGGTTAGCACCGCCACTCAATTATTTCGGGACTGTTTCAACTTATGCAAATAAGATGAAAATTTTTAAGTTTCTACACATGAGAGGAGTTCAAAAATACCAAGTTTGAATACTAAATCCCACGTAGGGCGAAAATCGCAACTCCATTCACGTCAACTTGGGGGTGTTTTTGGTTAGCACCGCCACTCAATTATTTCGGGACTGTTTCAACTTATGCTAGTAAGACGAACATTTTTGAGTTTCTACACATGAGGGGAGTTCAAAAATACCAAGTTTGAACACTAAATCTCACGTAGGGCAAAAATCGCAACTCCATTCATGTCAACTTGGGGGTGTTTTTGGTTAGCACCGCCACTCAATTATTTCGGGACTTTTTCAACTTATGCAAATAAGATGAACATTTTTAAGTTTCTACACATGAGAGGAGTTCAAAAATACCAAGTTTGAACACTAAATCTCACGTAGGGCGAAAATCGCAACTCCATTCACGTCAACTTGGGGGTGCTTTTGGTTAGCACCGCCACTCAATTATTTCGGGACTGTTTCAACTTATGCTAATAAGATGAACATTTTTGAGTTTCTACACATGAGAGAAGTTCAAAAATACCAAGTTTGAACACTAAATCCCACGTAGGGCGAAAATCGCAACTCCATTCACGTCAACTTGGGGGTGTTTTTGGTTAGCACGGCCACTCAATTATTTCGGGACTGTTTCAACTTATACAAATAAGATGAACATTTTTAAGTTTCTACACATGAGAGGAGTTCAAAAATACCAAGTTTGAATACTAAATCTCACGTAGGGCGAAAATCGCAACTCCAATCACGTCAACTTGGGGGTGTTTTTGGTTAGCACGGCCACTCAATTATTTCGGGACTGTTTCAACTTATACAAATAAGATGAACATTTTTAAGTTTCTACACATGAGAGGAGTTCAAAAATACCAAGTTTGAATACTAAATCTCACGTAGGGCGAAAATCGCAACTCCATTCACGTCAACTTGGGGGTGTTTTTGGTTAGCACCGCCACTCAATTATTTCGGGACTGTTTCAACTTATGCAAATAAGATGAACATTTTCAAGTTTCTACACATGAGAGGAGTTCAAAAATACCAAGTTTGAATACTAAATCCCACGTAGGGCGAAAATCGCAACTCCATTCACGTCAACTTGGGGTGTTTTTGGTTAGCACGGCCACTCAATTATTTCGGGACTGTTTCAACTTATACAAATAAGATGAACATTTTTAAGTTTCTACACATGAGAGGAGTTCAAAAATACCAAGTTTGAATACTAAATCTCACGTAGGGCGAAAATCGCAACTCCATTCACGTCAACTTGGGGGTGTTTTTGGTTAGCACGGCCACTCAATTATTTCGGGACTGTTTCAACTTATGCAAATAAGATGAACATTTTTAAGTTTATACACATGAGAGGAGTTCAAAAATACCAAGTTTGAATACTAAATCTCACGTAGGGCGAAAATCGCAACTCCATTGACGTCAATTTGGGGGTGTTTTTGGTTAGCACCGCCACTCAATTATTTCAGGACTGTTTCAACTTATGCTAATAAGATGAACATTTTTGAGTTTCTACACATGAGAGTAGTTCAAAAATACCAAGTTTGAACACTAAATCTCACGTAGGGCAAAAATCGCAACTCCATTCACGTCAATTTGGGGTGTTTTTGGTTAGCACCGCCACTCAATTATTTCGGGACTGTTTCAACTTATGCTAATAAGATGAACATTTTTGAGTTTCTACACATGAGGGGAGTTCAAAAATACCAAGTTTGAACACTAAATCTCACGTAGGGCAAAAATCGCAACTCCATTCACGTCAATTTGGGGGTGTTTTTGGTTAGCACCGCCACTCAATTATTTCGGGACTGTTTCAACTTATGCTAATAAGATGAACATTTTTAAGTTTCTACACATGAGAGGAGTTCAAAAATACCAAGTTTGAACACTAAATCTCACGTAGGGCGCAAAATCGCAACTCCATTCACGTCAATTTGGGGGTGTTTTTGGTTAGCACCGCCACTCAATTATTTCGGGACTGTTTCAACTTATACAAATAAGATGAACATTTTTAAGTTTCTACACATGAGAGGAGTTCAAAAATACCAAGTTTGAATACTAAATCTCACGTAGGGCGAAAATCGCAACTCCATTGACGTCAATTTGGGGTGTTTTTGGTTAGCACCGCCACTCAATTATTTCAGGACTGTTTCAACTTATGCTAATAAGATGAACATTTTTGAGTTTCTACACATGAGAGGAGTTCAAAAATACCAAGTTTGAACACTAAATCTCACGTAGGGCAAAAATCGCAACTCCATTCACGTCAATTTGGGGGTGTTTTTGGTTAGCACCGCCACTCAATTATTTCGGGACTGTTTCAACTTATACAAATAAGATGAACATTTTTAAGTTTCTACACATGAGAGGAGTTCAAAAATACCAAGTTTGAATACTAAATCTCACGTAGGGCGAAAATCGCAACTCCATTCACGTCAACTTGGGGGTGTTTTTGGTTAGCACCGCCACTCAATTATTTCGGGACTGTTTCAACTTATGCTAATGAGATGAACATTTTTAAGTTTCTACACATGAGAGGAGTTCAAAAATACCAAGTTTGAACACTAAATCTCACGTAGGGCGAAAATCGCAACTCCATTCACGTCAACTTGGGGGTGTTTTTGGTTAGCACCGCCACTCAATTATTTCGGGACTGTTTCAACTTATGCAAATAAGATGAAAATTTTTAAGTTTCTACACATGAGAGGAGTTCAAAAATACCAAGTTTGAATACTAAATCCCACGTAGGGCGAAAATCGCAACTCCATTCACGTCAACTTGGGGGTGTTTTTGGTTAGCACCGCCACTCAATTATTTCGGGACTGTTTCAACTTATGCTAGTAAGACGAACATTTTGAGTTTCTACACATGAGGGGAGTTCAAAAATACCAAGTTTGAACACTAAATCTCACGTAGGGCAAAAATCGCAACTCCATTCACGTCAACTTGGGGGTGTTTTTGGTTAGCACCGCCACTCAATTATTTCGGGACTTTTTCAACTTATGCAAATAAGATGAACATTTTTAAGTTTCTACACATGAGAGGAGTTCAAAAATACCAAGTTTGAACACTAAATCTCACGTAGGGCGAAAATCGCAACTCCATTGACGGCAATTTGGGGGTGTTTTTGGTTAGCACCGCCACTCAATTATTTCAGGACTGTTTCAACTTATGCTAATAAGATGAACATTTTGAGTTTCTACACATGAGAGTAGTTCAAAAATACCAAGTTTGAACACTAAATCTCACGTAGGGCAAAAATCGCAACTCCATTCACGTCAATTTGGGGGTGTTTTTGGTTAGCACCGCCACTCAATTATTTCGGGACTGTTTCAACTTATGCTAATAAGATGAACATTTTTGAGTTTCTACACATGAGGGGAGTTCAAAATACCAAGTTTGAACACTAAATCTCACGTAGGGCAAAAATCGCAACTCCATTCACGTCAATTTGGGGGTGTTTTTGGTTAGCACCGCCACTCAATTATTTCGGGACTGTTTCAACTTATGCTAATAAGATGAACATTTTTAAGTTTCTACACATGAGAGGAGTTCAAAAATACCAAGTTTGAACACTAAATCTCACGTAGGGCGAAAATCGCAACTCCATTCACGTCAATTTGGGGGTGTTTTTGGTTAGCACCGCCACTCAATTATTTCGGGACTGTTTCAACTTATACAAATAAGATGAACATTTTTAAGTTTCTACACATGAGAGGAGTTCAAAAATACCAAGTTTGAATACTAAATCTCACGTAGGGCGAAAATCGCAACTCCATTGACGTCAATTTGGGGGTGTTTTTGGTTAGCACCGCCACTCAATTATTTCAGGACTGTTTCAACTTATGCTAATAAGATGAACATTTTTGAGTTTCTACACATGAGAGGAGTTCAAAAATACCAAGTTTGAACACTAAATCTCACGTAGGGCAAAAATCGCAACTCCATTCACGTCAATTTGGGGGTGTTTTTGGTTAGCACCGCCACTCAATTATTTCGGGACTGTTTCAACTTATACAAATAAGATGAACATTTTTAAGTTTCTACACATGAGAGGAGTTCAAAAATACCAAGTTTGAATACTAAATCTCACGTAGGGCGAAAATCGCAACTCCATTCACGTCAACTTGGGGGTGTTTTTGGTTAGCACCGCCACTCAATTATTTCGGGACTGTTTCAACTTATGCTAATGAGATGAACATTTTTAAGTTTCTACACATGAGAGGAGTTCAAAAATACCAAGTTTGAACACTAAATCTCACGTAGGGCGAAAATCGCAACTCCATTCACGTCAACTTGGGGGTGTTTTTGGTTAGCACCGCCACTCAATTATTTCGGGACTGTTTCAACTTATGCAAATAAGTTGAAAATTTTTAAGTTTCTACACATGAGAGGAGTTCAAAAATACCAAGTTTGAATACTAAATCCCACGTAGGGCGAAAATCGCAACTCCATTCACGTCAACTTGGGGGTGTTTTTGGTTATCACCGCCACTCAATTATTTCGGGACTGTTTCAACTTATGCTAGTAAGACGAACATTTTTGAGTTTCTACACATGAGGGGAGTTCAAAAATACCAAGTTTGAACACTAAATCTCACGTAGGGCGAAAATCGCAACTCCATTCACGTCAACTTGGGGGTGTTTTTGGTTAGCACCGCCACTCAATTATTTCGGGACTTTTTCAACTTATGCAAATAAGATGAACATTTTTAAGTTTCTACACATGAGAGGAGTTCAAAAATACCAAGTTTGAACACTAAATCTCACGTAGGGCGAAAATCGCAACTCCATTCACGTCAACTTGGGGGTGTTTTTGGTTATCACCGCCACTCAATTATTTCGGGACTGTTTCAACTTATGCTAGTAAGACGAACATTTTTGAGTTTCTACACATGAGAGGAGTTCAAAAATACCAAGTTTGAACACTAAATCTCACGTAGGGCGAAAATCGCAACTCCATTCACGTCAACTTGGGGGTGTTTTTGGTTAGCACCGCCACTCAATTATTTCGGGACTGTTTCAACTTATGCAAATAAGTTGAAAATTTTTAAGTTTCTACACATGAGAGGAGTTCAAAAATACCAAGTTTGAATACTAAATCCCACGTAGGGCGAAAATCGCAACTCCATTCACGTCAACTTGGGGGTGTTTTTGGTTATCACCGCCACTCAATTATTTCGGGACTGTTTCAACTTATGCTAGTAAGACGAACATTTTTGAGTTTCTACACATGAGGGGAGTTCAAAAATACCAAGTTTGAACACTAAATCTCACGTAGGGCGAAAATCGCAACTCCATTCACGTCAACTTGGGGGTGTTTTTGGTTAGCACCGCCACTCAATTATTTCGGGACTTTTTCAACTTATGCAAATAAGATGAACATTTTTAAGTTTCTACACATGAGAGGAGTTCAAAAATACCAAGTTTGAACACTAAATCTCACGTAGGGCGAAAATCGCAACTCCATTCACGTCAACTTGGGGGTGCTTTTGGGTAGCACCGCCACTCAATTATTTCGGGACTGTTTCAACTTATGCTAATAAGATGAACATTTTTGAGTTTCTACACATGAGAGAAGTTCAAAAATACCAAGTTTGAACACTAAATCTCACGTAGGGCAAAAATCGCAACTCCATTCACGTCAACTTGGGGGTGTTTTTGGTTAGCACCGCCACTCAATTATTTCGGGACTTTTTCAACTTATGCAAATAAGATGAACATTTTTAAGTTTCTACACATGAGAGGAGTTCAAAAATACCAAGTTTGAACACTAAATCTCACGTAGGGCGAAAATCGCAACTCCATTCACGTCAACTTGGGGGTGCTTTTGGTTAGCACCGCCACTCAATTATTTCGGGACTGTTTCAACTTATGCTAATAAGATGAACATTTTTGAGTTTCTACACATGAGAGAAGTTCAAAAATACCAAGTTTGAACACTAAATCCCACGTAGGGCGAAAATCGCAACTCCATTCACGTCAACTTGGGGTGTTTTTGGTTAGCACGGCCACTCAATTATTTCGGGACTGTTTCAACTTATACAAATAAGATGAACATTTTTAAGTTTCTACACATGAGAGGAGTTCAAAAATACCAAGTTTGAATACTAAATCTCACGTAGGGCGAAAATCGCAACTCCAATCACGTCAACTTGGGGGTGTTTTTGGTTAGCACCGCCACTCAATTATTTCGGGACTGTTTCAACTTATGCAAATAACATGAACATTTTTAAGTTTCTACACATGAGAGGAGTTCAAAAATACCAAGTTTGAATACTAAATCCCACGTAGGGCGAAAATCGCAACTCCATTCACGTCAACTTGGGGGTGTTTTTGGTTAGCACGGCCACTCAATTATTTCGGGACTGTTTCAACTTATACAAATAAGATGAACATTTTTAAGTTTCTACACATGAGAGGAGTTCAAAAATACCAAGTTTGAATACTAAATCTCACGTAGGGCGAAAATCGCAACTCCATTCACGTCAACTTGGGGGTGTTTTTGGTTAGCACGGCCACTCAATTATTTCGGGACTGTTTCAACTTATGCAAATAAGATGAACATTTTTAAGTTTCTACACATGAGAGGAGTTCAAAAATACCAAGTTTGAATACTAAATATCACGTAGGGCGAAAATCGCAACTCCATTGACGTCAATTTGGGGGTGTTTTTGGTTAGCACCGCCACTCAATTATTTCAGGACTGTTTCAACTTATGCTAATAAGATGAACATTTTTGAGTTTCTACACATGAGAGGAGTTCAAAAATACCAAGTTTGAACACTAAATCTCACGTAGGGCAAAAATCGCAACTCCATTCACGTCAACTTGGGGGTGTTTTTGGTTATCACCGCCACTCAATTATTTCGGGACTGTTTCAACTTATGCTAGTAAGACGAACATTTTTGAGTTTCTACACATGAGGGGAGCTCAAAAATACCAAGTTTGAACACTAAATCTCACGTAGGGCAAAAATCGCAACTCCATTCACGTCAACTTGGGGGTGTTTTTGGTTAGCACCGCCACTCAATTATTTCGGGACTTTTTCAACTTATGCAAATAAGATGAACATTTTTAAGTTTCTACACATGAGAGGAGTTCAAAAATACCAAGTTTGAACACTAAATCTCACGTAGGGCGAAAATCGCAACTCCATTCACGTCAACTTGGGGGTGCTTTTGGGTAGCACCGCCACTCAATTATTTCGGGACTGTTTCAACTTATGCTAATAAGATGAACATTTTTGAGTTTCTACACATGAGAGAAGTTCAAAAATACCAAGTTTGAACACTAAATCTCACGTAGGGCAAAAATCGCAACTCCATTCACGTCAACTTGGGGGTGTTTTTGGTTAGCACCGCCACTCAATTATTTCGGGACTTTTTCAACTTATGCAAATAAGATGAACATTTTTAAGTTTCTACACATGAGAGGAGTTCAAAAATACCAAGTTTGAACACTAAATCTCACGTAGGGCGAAAATCGCAACTCCATTCACGTCAACTTGGGGGTGCTTTTGGTTAGCACCGCCACTCAATTATTTCGGGACTGTTTCAACTTATGCTAATAAGATGAACATTTTTGAGTTTCTACACATGAGAGAAGTTCAAAAATACCAAGTTTGAACACTAAATCCCACGTAGGGCGAAAATCGCAACTCCATTCACGTCAACTTGGGGTGTTTTTGGTTAGCACGGCCACTCAATTATTTCGGGACTGTTTCAACTTATACAAATAAGATGAACATTTTTAAGTTTCTACACATGAGAGGAGTTCAAAAATACCAAGTTTGAATACTAAATCTCACGTAGGGCGAAAATCGCAACTCCAATCACGTCAACTTGGGGGTGTTTTTGGTTAGCACCGCCACTCAATTATTTCGGGACTGTTTCAACTTATGCAAATAACATGAACATTTTTAAGTTTCTACACATGAGAGGAGTTCAAAAATACCAAGTTTGAATACTAAATCCCACGTAGGGCGAAAATCACAACTCCATTCACGTCAACTTGGGGGTGTTTTTGGTTAGCACGGCCACTCAATTATTTCGGGACTGTTTCAACTTATACAAATAAGATGAACATTTTTAAGTTTCTACACATGAGAGGAGTTCAAAAATACCAAGTTTGAATACTAAATCTCACGTAGGGCGAAAATCGCAACTCCATTCACGTCAACTTGGGGGTGTTTTTGGTTAGCACGGCCACTCAATTATTTCGGGACTGTTTCAACTTATGCAAATAAGATGAACATTTTAAGTTTCTACACATGAGAGGAGTTCAAAAATACCAAGTTTGAATACTAAATATCACGTAGGGCGAAAATCGCAACTCCATTGACGTCAATTTGGGGGTGTTTTTGGTTAGCACCGCCACTCAATTATTTCAGGACTGTTTCAACTTATGCTAATAAGATGAACATTTTTGAGTTTCTACACATGAGAGGAGTTCAAAAATACCAAGTTTGAACACTAAATCTCACGTAGGGCAAAAATCGCAACTCCATTCACGTCAATTTGGGGGTGTTTTTGGTTAGCACCGCCACTCAATTATTTCGGGACTGTTTCAACTTATGCTAATAAGATGAACATTTTGAGTTTCTACACATGAGAGAAGTTCAAAAATACCAAGTTTGAACACTAAATCCCACGTAGGGCGAAAATCGCAACTCCATTCACGTCAACTTGGGGGTGTTTTTGGTTAGCACGGCCACTCAATTATTTCGGGACTGTTTCAACTTATACAAATAAGATGAACATTTTTAAGTTTCTACACATGAGAGGAGTTCAAAAATACCAAGTTTGAATACTAAATCTCACGTAGGGCGAAAATCGCAACTCCATTCACGTCAACTTGGGGGTGTTTTTGGTTAGCACGGCCACTCAATTATTTCGGGACTGTTTCAACTTATGCAAATAAGATGAACATTTTTAAGTTTCTACACATGAGAGAAGTTCAAAAATACCAAGTTTGAATACTAAATATCACGTAGGGCGAAAATCGCAACTCCATTGACGTCAATTTGGGGGTGTTTTTGGTTAGCACCGCCACTCAATTATTTCAGGACTGTTTCAACTTATGCTAATAAGATGAACATTTTTGAGTTTCTACACATGAGAGGAGTTCAAAAATACCAAGTTTGAACACTAAATCTCACGTAGGGCAAAAATCGCAACTCCATTCACGTCAATTTGGGGGTGTTTTTGGTTAGCACCGCCACTCAATTATTTCGGGACTGTTTCAACTTATGCTAATAAGATGAACATTTTTGAGTTTCTACACATGAGAGAAGTTCAAAAATACCAAGTTTGAACACTAAATCCCACGTAGGGCGAAAATCGCAACTCCATTCACGTCAACTTGGGGGTGTTTTTGGTTAGCACGGCCACTCAATTATTTCGGGACTGTTTCAACTTATACAAATAAGATGAACATTTTTAAGTTTCTACACATGAGAGGAGTTCAAAAATACCAAGTTTGAATACTAAATCTCACGTAGGGCGAAAATCGCAACTCCATTCACGTCAACTTGGGGGTGTTTTTGGTTAGCACCGCCACTCAATTATTTCGGGACTGTTTCAACTTATGCAAATAAGATGAACATTTTTAAGTTTCTACACATGAGAGGAGTTCAAAAATACCAATTTTGAATACTAAATCCCACGTAGGGCGAAAATCGCAACTCCATTCACGTCAACTTGGGGGTGTTTTTGGTTAGCACGGCCACTCAATTATTTCGGGACTGTTTCAACTTATACAAATAAGATAAACATTTTTAAGTTTCTACACATGAGAGGAGTTCAAAAATACCAAGTTTGAATACCAAATCTCACGTAGGGCGAAAATCGCAACTCCATTCACGTCAACTTGGGGGTGTTTTTGGTTAGCACGGCCACTCAATTATTTCGGGACTGTTTCAACTTATGCAAATAAGATGAAAATTTTTAAGTTTCTACACATGAGAGGAGTTCAAAAATACCAAGTTTGAAAACTAAATCTCACGTAGGGCGAAAATCGCAACTCCATTGACGTCAATTTGGGGGTGTTTTTGGTTAGCACCGCCACTCAATTATTTCGGGACTGTTTCAACTTATGCAAATAAGATGAACATTTTTAAGTTTCTACACATGAGAGGAGTTCAAAAATACCAAGTTTGAATACTAAATCCCACGTAGGGCGAAAATCGCAACTCCATTCACGTCAACTTGGGGGTGTTTTTGGTTAGCACGGCCACTCAATTATTTCGGGACTGTTTCAACTTATACAAATAAGATAAACATTTTTAAGTTTCTACACATGAGAGGAGTTCAAAAATACCAAGTTTGAATACCAAATCTCACGTAGGGCGAAAATCGCAACTCCATTCACGTCAACTTGGGGTGTTTTTGGTTAGCACGGCCACTCAATTATTTCGGGACTGTTTCAACTTATGCAAATAAGATGAAAATTTTTAAGTTTCTACACATGAGAGGAGTTCAAAATACCAAGTTCGAAAACTAAATCTCACGTAGGGCGAAAATCGCAACTCCATTGACGTCAATTTGGGGGTGTTTTTGGTTAGCACGGCCACTCAATTATTTCGGGACTGTTTCAACTTATACAAATAAGATGAACATTTTTAAGTTTCTACACATGAGAGGAGTTCAAAAATACCAAGTTTGAATACTAAATATCACGTAGGGCGAAAATCGCAACTCCATTGACGTCAATTTGGGGGTGTTTTTGGTTAGCACCGCCACTCAATTATTTCAGGACTGTTTCAATTTATGCTAATAAGATGAACATTTTTGAGTTTCTACACATGAGAGGAGTTCAAAAATACCAAGTTTGAACACTAAATCTCACGTAGGGCAAAATCGCAACTCCATTCACGTCAATTTGGGGGTGTTTTTGGTTAGCACCGCCACTCAATTATTTCGGGACTGTTTCAACTTATGCTAATAAGATGAACATTTTTGAGTTTCTACACATGAGAGAAGTTCAAAAATACCAAGTTTGAACACTAAATCCCACGTAGGGCGAAAATCGCAACTCCATTCACGTCAACTTGGGGGTGTTTTTGGTTAGCACGGCCACTCAATTATTTCGGGACTGTTTCAACTTATACAAATAAGATGAACATTTTTAAGTTTCTACACATGAGAGGAGTTCAAAAATACCAATTTTGAATACTAAATCTCACGTAGGGCGAAAATCGCAACTCCATTCACGTCAACTTGGGGGTGTTTTTGGTTAGCACCGCCACTCAATTATTTCGGGACTGTTTCAACTTATGCAAATAAGATGAACATTTTTAAGTTTCTACACATGAGAGGAGTTCAAAAATACCAAGTTTGAATACTAAATCCCACGTAGGGCGAAAATCGCAACTCCATTCACGTCAACTTGGGGGTGTTTTTGGTTAGCACAGCCACTCAATTATTTCGGGACTGTTTCAACTTATACAAATAAGATAAACATTTTTAAGTTTCTACACATGAGAGGAGTTCAAAAATACCAAGTTTGAATACCAAATCTCACGTAGGGCGAAAATCGCAACTCCATTCACGTCAACTTGGGGGTGTTTTTGGTTAGCACGGCCACTCAATTATTTCGGGACAGTTTCAACTTATGCAAATAAGATGAAAATTTTTAAGTTTCTACACATGAGAGGAGTTCAAAAATACCAAGTTTGAATACTAAATCTCACGTAGGGCGAAAATCGCAACTCCATTGACGTCAATTTGGGGTGTTTTTGGTTAGCACCGCCACTCAATTATTTCGGGACTGTTTCAACTTATGCTAATAAGATGAACATTTTTAAGTTTCTACGCATGAGAGGAGTTCAAAAATACCAAGTTTGAACACTAAATCCCACGTAGGGGGAAAATCGCAACTCCATTCACGTCAACTTGGGGGTGTTTTTGGTTAGCACCGCCACTCAATTATTTCGGGACTGTTTCAACTTATGCAACTGTGAAAACGCTTGCAACTTAAAGTACTGGAGAAAATGCAGGCTTAAATACTGGTGTCGAATTAGCCTGCATCTCCTTATGAATTTCAGATAGTACAGGCGACATTTGACTGACCCCGGTATTTTAAGTTGCAAAGTTGGCGAGTCCGGTATTTTAAGTTGCAACGGTTTTTCAGAGAAATAAGATGAATATTTTTAAGTTTCTACACATGAGAGGAGTTCAAAAATACCAAGTTTGAACACTAAATCTCACGTAGGGCAAAAATCGCAACTCCATTCACGTCAATTTGGGGGTGTTTTTGGTTAGCACCGCCACACAATTATTTCGGGACTGTTTCAACTTATGCTAATAAGATGAACATTTTTGAGTTTCTACACATGAGAGAAGTTCAAAAATAGCAAGTTTGAACACTAAATCCCACGTAGGGCGAAAATCGCAACTCCATTCACGTCAACTTGGGGATGTTTTTGGTTAGCACGGCCACTCAATTATTTCGGGACTGTTTCAACTTATGCTAATAAGATGAACATTTTTTAGTTTCTACACATGAGAGGAGTTCAAAAATACCAAGTTTGAACACTAAATCCCACGTAGGGCGAAAATCGCAACTCTATTCACGTCAACTTGGGGGTGTTTTTGGTTAGCACGGCCACTCAATTATTTCGGGACTGTTTCAACTTATACAAATAAGATAAACATTTTTAAGTTTCTACACATGAGAGGAGTTCAAAAATACCAAGTTTGAATACCAAATCTCACGTAGGGCGAAAATCGCAACTCCATTCACGTCAACTTGGGGGTGTTTTTGGTTAGCACGGCCACTCAATTATTTCGGGACTGTTTCAACTTATGCAAATTAGATGAAAATTTTTAAGTTTCTACACATGAGAGGAGTTCAAAAATACCAAGTTTGAATACTAAATCTCACGTAGGGCGAAAATCGCAACTCCATTGACGTCAATTTGGGGGTGTTTTTGGTTAGCACCGCCACTCAATTATTTCGGGACTGTTTCAACTTATGCTAATAAGATGAACATTTTTAAGTTTCTACGCATGAGAGGAGTTCAAAAATACCAAGTTTGAACACTAAATCCCACGTAGGGGGAAAATCGCAACTCCATTCACGTCAACTTGGGGGTGTTTTTGGTTAGCACGGCCACTCAATTATTTCGGGACTGTTTCAACTTATACAAATAAGATGAACATTTTTAAGTTTCTACACATGAGAGGAGTTCAAAAATACCAAGTTTGAATACTAAATCTCACGTAGGGCGAAAATCGCAACTCCATTCACGTCAACTTGGGGGTGTTTTTGGTTAGCACGGCCACTGAATTATTTCGGGACTGTTTCAACTTATGCAAATAAGATGAACATTTTTAGGTTTATACACATGAGAGGAGTTCAAAAATACCAAGTTTGAACACTAAATCTCACGTAGGGCAAAAATCGCAACTCCATTCACGTCAATTTGGGGGTGTTTTTGGTTAGCACCGCCACTCAATTATTTCGGGACTGTTTCAACTTATGTTAATAAGATGAACATTTTTGAGTTTCTACACATGAGAGAAGTTCAAAAATACCAAGTTTGAACACTAAATCCCACGTAGGGCGAAAATCGCAACTCCATTCACGTCAACTTGGGGGTGTTTTTGGTTAGCACGGCCACTCAATTATTTCGGGACTGTTTCAACTTATACAAACAAGATGAACATTTTTAAGTTTCTACACATGAGAGGAGTTCAAAAATACCAAGTTTGAATACTAAATCTCACGTAGGGCGAAAATCGCAACTCCATTCACGTCAACTTGGGGGTGTTTTTGGTTAGCACCGCCACTCAATTATTTCGGGACTGTTTCAACTTATGCAAATAAGATGAACATTTTCAAGTTTCTACACATGAGAGGAGTTCAAAAATACCAAGTTTGAATACTAAATCCCACGTAGGGCGAAAATCGCAACTCCATTCACGTCAACTTGGGGGTGTTTTTGGTTATCACGGCCACTCAATTATTTCGGGACTGTTTAAACTTATACAAATAAGATGAACATTTTTAAGTTTCTACACATGAGAGGAGTTCAAAAATACCAAGTTTGAATACTAAATCTCACGTAGGGCGAAAATCGCAACTCCATTCACGTCAACTTGGGGGTGTTTTTGGTTAGCACGGCCACTCAATTATTTCGGGACTGTTTCAACTTATGCAAATAAGATGAACATTTTTAAGTTTATACACATGAGAGGAGTTCAAAAATACCAAGTTTGAATACTAAATCTCACGTAGGGCGAAAATCGCAACTCCATTGACGTCAATTTGGGGGTGTTTTTGGTTAGCACCGCCACTCAATTATTTCAGGACTGTTTCAACTTATGCTAATAAGATGAACATTTTTGAGTTTCTACACATGAGAGGAGTTCAAAAATACCAAGTTTGAACACTAAATCTCACGTAGGGCAAAAATCGCAACTCCATTCACGTCAATTTGGGGGTGTTTTTGGTTAGCACCGCCACTCAATTATTTCGGGACTGTTTCAACTTATGCTAATAAGATGAACATTTTTGAGTTTCTACACATGAGGGGAGTTCAAAAATACCAAGTTTGAACACTAAATCTCACGTAGGGCAAAAATCGCAACTCCATTCACGTCAATTTGGGGGTGTTTTTGGTTAGCACCGCCACTCAATTATTTCGGGACTGTTTCAACTTATGCAAATAAGATGAACATTTTTAAGTTTCTACACATGAGAGGAGTTCAAAAATACCAAGTTTGAATACTAAATCCCACGTAGGGCGAAAATCGCAACTCCATTCACGTCAACTTGGGGGTGTTTTTGGTTAGCACCGCCACTCAATTATTTCGGGACTGTTTCAACTTATGCTAATAAGACGAACATTTTTGAGTTTCTACACATGAGGGGAGTTCAAAAATACCAAGTTTGAACACTAAATCTCACGTAGGGCAAAAATCGCAACTCCATTCACGTCAACTTGGGGGTGTTTTTGGTTAGCACCGCCACTCAATTATTTCGGGACTGTTTCAACTTATGCAAATAAGATGAACATTTTTGAGTTTCTACACATGAGAGAAGTTCAAAAATACCAAGTTTGAACACTAAATCCCACGTAGGGCGAAAATCGCAACTCCATTCTCGTCAACTTGGGGGTGTTTTTGGTTAGCACCGCCACTCAATTATTTCGGGACTGTTTCAACTTATACAAATAAGATGAACATTTTTAAGTTTCTACACATGAGAGGAGTTCAAAAATACCAAGTTTGAATACTAAATCTCACGTAGGGCGAAAATCGCAACTCCATTGACGTCAATTTGGGGGTGTTTTTATTTAGCACCGCCACTCAATTATTTCAGGACTGTTTCAACTTATGCTAATAAGATGAACATTTTTGAGTTTCTACACATGAGAGGAGTTCAAAAATACCAAGTTTGAACACTAAATCTCACGTAGAGCAAAAATCGCAACTCCATTCACGTCAATTTGGGGGTGTTTTTGGTTAGCACCGCCACTCAATTATTTCGGGACTGTTTCAACTTATGCAAATAAGATGAACATTTTTAAGTTTCTACACATGAGAGGAGTTCAAAAATACCAAGTTTGAATACTAAATCCCACGTAGGGCGAAAATCGCAACTCCATTCACGTCAACTTGGGGGTGTTTTTGGTTAGCACCGCCACTCAATTATTTCGGGACTGTTTCAACTTATGCTAATAAGACGAACATTTTTGAGTTTCTACACATGAGGGGAGTTCAAAAATACCAAGTTTGAACACTAAATCTCACGTAGGGCAAAAATCGCAACTCCATTCACGTCAACTTGGGGGTGTTTTTGGTTAGCACCGCCACTCAATTATTTCGGGACTGTTTCAACTTATGCAAATAAGATGAACATTTTTGAGTTTCTACACATGAGAGAAGTTCAAAAATACCAAGTTTGAACACTAAATCCCACGTAGGGCGAAAATCGCAACTCCATTCACGTCAACTTGGGGGTGTTTTTGGTTAGCACCGCCACTCAATTAATTCGGGACTGTTTCAACTTATACAAATAAGATGAACATTTTTAAGTTTCTACACATGAGAGGAGTTCAAAAATACCAAGTTTGAATACTAAATCTCACGTAGGGCGAAAATCGCAACTCCATTGACGTCAATTTGGGGGTGTTTTTATTTAGCACCGCCACTCAATTATTTCAGGACTGTTTCAACTTATGCTAATAAGATGAACATTTTTGAGTTTCTACACATGAGAGGAGTTCAAAAATACCAAGTTTGAACACTAAATCTCACGTAGAGCAAAAATCGCAACTCCATTCACGTCAATTTGGGGGTGTTTTTGGTTAGCACCGCCACTCAATTATTTCGGGACTGTTTCAACTTATGCTAATAAGATGAACATTTTTGAGTTTCTACACATGAGGGGAGTTCAAAAATACCAAGTTTGAACACTAAATCTCACGTAGGGCAAAAATCGCAACTCCATTTACGTCAATTTGGGGGTGTTTTTGGTTAGCACCGCCACTCAATTATTTCGGGACTGTTTCAACTTATGCTAATAAGATGAACATTTTTAAGTTTCTACACATGAGAGGAGTTCAAAAATACCAAGTTTGAACACTAAATCTCACGTAGGGCGAAAATCGCAACTCCATTCACGTCAACTTGGGGGTGTTTTTGGTTAGCACCGCCACTCAATTATTTCGGGACTGTTTCAACTTATGCAAATAAGATGAACATTTTTAAGTTTCTACACATGAGAGGAGTTCAAAAATACCAAGTTTGAATACTAAATCCCACGTAGGGCGAAAATCGCAACTCCATTCACGTCAACTTGGGGGTGTTTTTGGTTAGCACCGCCACTCAATTATTTCGGGACTGTTTCAACTTATGCTAATAAGACGAACATTTTTGAGTTTCTACACATGAGGGGAGTTCAAAAATACCAAGTTTGAACACTAAATCTCACGTAGGGCAAAAATCGCATCTCCATTCACGTCAACTTGGGGGTGTTTTTGGTTAGCACCGCCACTCAATTATTTCGGGACTGTTTCAACTTATGCAAATAAGATGAACATTTTTGAGTTTCTACACATCAGAGAAGTTCAAAAATACCAAGTTTGAACACTAAATCCCACGTAGGGCGAAAATCGCAACTCCATTCACGTCAACTTGGGGGTGTTTTTGGTTAGCACCGCCACTCAATTATTTCGGGACTGTTTCAACTTATACAAATAAGATGAACATTTTTAAGTTTCTACACATGAGAGGAGTTCAAAAATACCAAGTTTGAATACTAAATCTCACGTAGGGCGAAAATCGCAACTCCATTCACGTTAACTTGGGGGTGTTTTTGGTTAGCACCGCCACTCAATTATTTCGGGACTGTTTCAACTTATGCAAATAAGATGGACATTTTTAAGTTTCTACACATGAGAGGAGTTCAAAAATACCAAGTTTGAATACTAAATCTCACGTAGGGCGAAAATTGTCCAATTTTTGTCCCGAGGTAATGTTTTCAACATCCTTGAGGACAAAAGGTTGACAGATTGTCCAGTCCAGTTGGTTTCCTGAAGACAAAAAGTAAACAGGTTGTCCAATTTTTGTCCCGAGGAAAGTTTTTCAATATCCTTGAGGACAAAAAGTGGACAGATTGTCCACTTTGTTTCTTGAAGACAAAAAGTAAACAGGTTGTCCACTTTTTGTCCCGAGGTAATGTTTTCAACATCCTTGAGGACAAAAGGTGGACAGATTGTCCAGTTGGTTTCCTGAAGACAAAAAGTAAACAGGTTGTCCAATTTTTGTCCCGAGGAAATGTTTTCAACATCCTTGAGGACAAAAAGTGGACAGATTGTCCAATTTTTGTCCCGAGGTAATGTTTTCAACATCCTTGAGGACAAAAGATGGACATATTGTCCAGTTGGTTTCCTGAAGACAAAAAGTAAACAGGTTGTCCAATTTTTGTCCCGAAGAAATGTTTTCAACATCCTTGGGGACAGAAAGTAGACAGATTGTCCAATTTTTGTCCCAAGGTAATGTTTTCAACATCTTTGAGGACAAAAGGTGGACAGATTGTCCAGTTGGTTTCCTGAAGACAAAAAGTGAACAGGTCGTCCAATTTTTGTCCCGAGGAAATGTTTTCAACATCCTTGAGGACAAAAGTGAACAGATTGTCCAATTTTTGTCCCGAGGTAATGTTTTCAACATCCTTGAGGACAAAAGGTGGGCAGATTGTCCAGTCCAGTTGGTTTCCTGAAGACAAAAAATAAACAGGTTGTCCAATTTTTGTCCCGAGGAAAGTTTTTCAATATCCTTGAGGACAAAAAGTGGACAGATTGTCCAGTTTGGCCGAGTGGTCAAGTGGTTAGCGTTCGGCTGTCGCTCCACAGACCTGGGTTCGATCCCCGCTCGCCGCGGTATCTGTCTGGCGGACCGCATGAGCTGGTTACAAAGCTCACCCATGCCTATCTCCACCACTCTACGGACAGTCCTTCTACGGTTATTATATGATTTGTGTGTGATTATGTAATTTTCTCAATAAAGCACACGGCTGAAATAGTTGCCGTAAAAGATTATTATTATATTGTTTCCTAAAGACAAAAAGTAAACAGGTTGTCCAATTTTTGTCCCGAGGAAATGTTTTCAACATCCTTGAGGACAAAAGGTGGACAGATTGTCCAGTTGGTTTCCTGAAGACAAAAATTAAACAAGTTGTCCAATTTTTGTCCCGAGGAAATGTTTTCAACATCCTTGAGGACAAAAAGTGGACAGATTGTCCAGTTTGTTTCTTGAAGACAAAAAGTAAACAGGTTGTCCACTTTTTGTCCCGAGGTAATGTTTTCAACATCCTTGAGGACAAAAGGTGGACAGATTGTCCAGTTGGTTTCCTGAAGACAAAAAGTAAACAGGTTGTCCAATTTTTGTCCCGAGGAAATGTTTTCAACATCCTTGAGGACAAAAAGTGGACAGATTGTCCAATGTTTGTCCCGAGGTAATGTTTTCAACATCCTTGAGGACAAAAGATGGACAGATTGTCCAGTTGGTTTCCTGAAGACAAAAATTAAACAAGTTGTCCAATTTTTGTCCCGAGGAAATGTTTTCAACATCCTTGAGGACAAAAAGTGGACAGATTGTCCAGTTTGTTTCTTGAAGACAAAAAGTAAACAGGTTGTTCGGAACTGGGTGTAGTTCCTATTCCCCCTTTATGCTCATTGCCACACGATTTCTCTAATGTTCATGATTCTCTATATCTTGACTAACGTTCACCAACATCTTGACCCGATAGAAGGATCTCCCAGATAATACATGTATAGTGAATATGATCGAGTCCATAGAACATAACAATGTGGATAAGTCAGTCTTTATATCGCAATACAGAGTTATACAAATAATATAGGATGATAGAAAGGTGCGAGACTAAATACATAGGAGAGAGAGAGATAACAGATAACTAGTAGTGCCACATGGTTTGGGTAAGTTACGGATTACGGCTTGTTCTCGTCTACTTACGATTTGTGTTCTATTACGACTCAACCTTCCCAGACAGTCGCATTGAAGCGAAGTGATGCTTACTGCCACGAGTTGGCGCGATTGCGTGGTACGTGCGCGTGAGTGATATGCTAATCCGCACTCTATGTTAAGCAGCGTACCACGTATTGAATATCGCAGTCTGCGATAGCTCCCCGAGAGAGAGAAAGACGAAGAGAAGTTTCGCACTCTGCGAAAGCTCCCCAGCTTAGAAAAACAGAAGAAGAAGTCCGGTCACGTGATAACGAGTTGAAGCAAGCCAAAAAGCTACGTGCTGTTTGACCTCCACGATTGGCGTGGGAACTAAGAAACGATTGCCGGACAACTTCAAACTGCACAAAGCTTCTGTTTCATCCAATGGCAGATACCATTTGTTACGACTTCAACGGCTGTCTACGTTCGGATTGACACACTTCTAGCATAGAAATAAGCAGAACATATATTATAGATAGATGATAGTCAGAGTGATGAGAGGAAGCAAAGTTGATCAATGGACTGGTATGTTGTCTTCTTGTTCTTCTAGTAGCTCGATGTTGAATGTTCCATATCTTCTCCAATTTTGGTACTCGGCTGACTGATAGGCTGTTCTACCAGATGTACATATATTCATTCAAACTTGGCGTCGAGGTTTTGGTCTAAAATGACTTCGAGGGTGAGAAATGGTTCCACATGGCTTTTCGGCTAACCAATACTAATTGATAGGCGACTGATAAATGAGTATATGTTAACGATACGATTTTCATGATGTAATATTTCTGATGATTTAAGCAAATCTCACCGCCTCGGCTCAAAACATAAACCGTTTCATTAAGCGTTCGACACCATGGTTAAAATCACGTCTAGTTTGTTGGCTGACTTGATATATGGCTTGAAGTGGGCGTTAGAAAGTAACACGTCTGTAGTTCCTGGCAGGGTCATGAACACGACTATTCACGTATCACTCGTTTAATATGCGTTCGTGAAGACGTACATAATCACGTCTACTTTGTCGGCTATACCGTGGAATAGTTGTCGAAAATTAACAGGTAACGTATTACTCGATAGGGTCGTGAAAACGACTATATATGTCATTTCACGGATGAACACGGCGATTATGTGCTGATGTCAAACGGATCTCAAAAATGTGTTCAATACGTCTTGTTCAGTTCTTTTTGTTTCGTCCAAGTTTCCGGCTGGTTTGTATGTTAATGGAGTGGTTTAACGAAATAATCTTTTGACTAATTCAATGCTGGTCAACGAAATATCTGATTTCTACGATGTTATTCGAAACCGTATGACTAAACAGTGAACAGTTATCGTTCGTTGATGATTACTCATGCATTATTCGATAACGATATTTTGCTCATCATGACAATGTAGAACTTATGTTTTCGGGCAACAAGTGCTCACTTTCTGGCTTCCCGGGCATGCACTGCAAATCGTTCATCATACGTCTGAAATGGCGTTCATTATTACGTTTATTCACAATCACGGTTATGGCGTGTAGTAGGCGTTAGTGGTAACACGTCACGTTTTTCTCAATGAGATCATGAAAACGACTACATACGTTTCTTCTGATAAACACGAGAATTTAGTGCTCATATGACGGATCTAGTGAAAATATTCAACACGTCTTGTATAGTGCCAGCTTTGGTAACGTCTGAGTTTGGCGGCTGGTTGCAAAATGATGAATTCGATGAACGAGATAATCTTTTGTGGTTGATCGAGATAACATTCTGACCAATATAATGGATGGATGAGCTGACAATTACATACGTTTCTTGGATTTGATTTGATAAACGGCTAACTCTGCTACATGTCGCAATGTTTCAAGTACATAAGATTAGTTCTCAACGCTAACCTTTGCAGAAGTTTTTACGATTTACGGTTTCCACGACTTTTGATTACGGCATATTGATGGAATATGTAGTCGTTATAACGGTTAGTCACTTCACGTACGATGTATGTGAACGACGCATGACTATTGACTACTTCTCAGAATGATGTCTTAATAGATCTGATGTGCAATATACCATATATTAACATGCTTACTACGTCTGCCAGAAAACGAAAGTTCACGATTTACCAAATCATGTTGCGACTACGACTTGAACTTAGTTTGTTACAACGAAATTGGTGAAAAATGTTCCACTTTCCAGGTTGAAGCACCAAAACACTTTGTACGTCTTGTGTAACAACTGTGTGCACTTCATGCCAAGACTATGGAACGGCTATCGTTATTATGATCAATCTAAAACACATTAGAAACGAACTTTGATTATACGAATTGTTTATGATATACATGCGCTTTGACAAAAAGGCTGCGAAAATCAAACGAACAAACTGTTGTTATCTATTGACGGTTTCGAAAAATGTATTTTTTTTTCATTTTCGTAATAACTACGGCTTTATGTAATCAACAAAAGTGAAATGAAACGGCTTGAATATTTTGAACTTGAAATGTCTACTTGGCTAAATGACTATCTACGTGTTTACGACTAAATTCACAACACTATGTGCAATACTTGCTTGCGTACATCAGTTTATGCTCAAAAACGAATAATTCTGAACATGACATTATGGGTGAGATAATATTTGCAAGATATACCTTTTGGTTGTCGAATTCGCTTGTAGTTTGGTCAGAGTGGCGTTTAGTCGTTATTCCAGCACATGATCCCATTCGTATTTCCATTTGCTCCGATTTGTTCGATAATCAGTAGAGAATATTGCTGGACGACGGCAGTGGATTACATGTTGAAACTCTCACGTATGTACGAATGATCAAAATTCAACATTGTGTTGCACGGGTAGATACGCATGCGCTTGTCATGAATTACCTGTAATATGGCTTTTAGCGGCATGTTTGAAGTACGCGAATAAACTTATGCGGCTGTCAATAACGAATTAAATACGGTGACGACAGTACGGCTTTGTAGACATGTTTCGGAATCAGGTACGCATCATCGAATGTCTGTGGATCTGCGAATGGTATGAAACGGAATGATAGTACGGATAATCGGTAAGTACTAGTACCAGTGATACCAAATTTTTGAATGGTAACGTATATGAAACACGATTTAATTACTATTCGATTGAAATTGAACTATCGAAGCTCAATCGGGATCAATATACATGGATTATCAGAATCTTTCACTCTACGAATGAGAACGATGTTGAGTGAAATGTTAACGAAATATAACGTTGGAAATGTATTGCATGTTGTAAAATATACGTAACGAGTTGAGCTACAATAGCACGGAAACCAATGAGGTTTGGCTGTCTCCCTTTGTAGGGAAACTTTCCGCCGTAAACAATTTGGATTTCCTCCGAAGTAGCAGTTTACTGTACTACTCAATGCACAAGTTCTCCTCATTGTGCTGCAGACCACGAGATTCTAACCAATATCTCGTGCGAGTTCCATCTGCTGAGACTCTACGTTTTTGCAGAAGATCAGACGAGGGGCCTATTCTCGTTCATCACAAACATAGTACGAAATGATGCACCCTCACTACGTACATGAATAGACGATTTCCAATGCAAACGCGTAGGATGATGTATGCCTAGGACCGGGACCCGTACCCGGCTTTGTTCAAAATCACTCCTTCTCTCGGCCCACCTGACCGCGTTGTAGCTGCTCATTTAACGTTCAATTACGACTGTGCTTTTGATTATTCAACGGATCAGTAACGAATAGAGAAAACATGAGTTAAGGATGAAGTAGAGATGACGATTGGCTGCCCATGGTTCTTTATTAGCCGATGCACCACTGTTCGGAACTGGGTGTAGTTCCTATTCCCCCTTTATGCTCATTGCCACACGATTTCTCTAATGTTCATGATTCTCTATATCTTGACTAACGTTCACCAACATCTTGACCCGATAGAAGGATCTCCCAGATAATACATGTATAGTGAATATGATCGAGTCCATAGAACATAACAATGTGGATAAGTCAGTCTTTATATCGCAATACAGAGTTATACAAATAATATAGGATGATAGAAAGGTGCGAGACTAAATACATAGGAGAGAGAGAGATAACAGATAACTAGTAGTGCCACATGGTTTGGGTAAGTTACGGATTACGGCTTGTTCTCGTCTACTTACGATTTGTGTTCTATTACGACTCAACCTTCCCAGACAGTCGCATTGAAGCGAAGTGATGCTTACTGCCACGAGTTGGCGCGATTGCGTGGTACGTGCGCGTGAGTGATATGCTAATCCGCACTCTATGTTAAGCAGCGTACCACGTATTGAATATCGCAGTCTGCGATACAGGTTGTCCACTTTTTGTCCCGAGGTAATGTTTTCAACATCCTTGAGGACAAAAGGTGGACAGATTGTCCAGTTGGTTTCCTGAAGACAAAAAGTAAACAGGTTGTCCAATTTTTGTCCCGAGGAAATGTTTTCAACATCCTTGAGGACAAAAAGTGGACAGATTGTCCAATTTTTGTCCCGAGGTAATGTTTTCAACATCCTTGAGGACAAAAGATGGACATATTGTCCAGTTGGTTTCCTGAAGACAAAAAGTAAACAGGTTGTCCAATTTTTGTCCCGAAGAAATGTTTTCAACATCCTTGGGGACAGAAAGTGGACAGATTGTCCAATTTTTGTCCCAAGGTAATGTTTTCAACATCCTTGAGGACAAAAGGTGGACAGATTGTCCAGTTGGTTTCCTGAAGACAAAAAGTGAACAGGTCGTCCAATTTTTGTCCCGAGGAAATGTTTTCAACATCCTTGAGGACAAAAAGTGAACAGATTGTCCAATTTTTGTCCCGAGGTAATGTTTTCAACATCCTTGAGGACAAAAGGTGGGCAGATTGTCCAGTCCAGTTGGTTTCCTGAAGACAAAAAATAAACAGGTTGTCCAATTTTTGTCCCGAGGAAAGTTTTTCAATATCCTTGAGGACAAAAAGTGGACAGATTGTCCAGTTTGGCCGAGTGGTCAAGTGGTTAGCGTTCGGCTGTCGCTCCACAGACCTGGGTTCGATCCCCGCTCGCCGCGGTATCTGTCTGGCGGACCGCATGAGCTGGTTACAAAGCTCACCCATGCCTATCTCCACCCCTCTACGGACAGTCCTTCTACGGTTATTATATGATTTGTGTGTGATTATGTAATTTTCTCAATAAAGCACACGGCTGAAATAGTTGCCGTAAAAGATTATTATTATATTGTTTCCTAAAGACAAAAAGTAAACAGGTTGTCCAATTTTTGTCCCGAGGAAATGTTTTCAACATCCTTGAGGACAAAAGGTGGACAGATTGTCCAGTTGGTTTCCTGAAGACAAAAATTAAACAAGTTGTCCAATTTTTGTCCCGAGGAAATGTTTTCAACATCCTTGAGGACAAAAAGTGGACAGATTGTCCAGTTTGTTTCTTGAAGACAAAAAGTAAACAGGTTGTCCACTTTTTGTCCCGAGGTAATGTTTTCAACATCCTTGAGGACAAAAGGTGGACAGATTGTCCAGTTGGTTTCCTGAAGACAAAAAGTAAACAGGTTGTCCAATTTTTGTCCCGAGGAAATGTTTTCAACATCCTTGAGGACAAAAAGTGGACAGATTGTCCAATGTTTGTCCCGAGGTAATGTTTTCAACATCCTTGAGGACAAAAGATGGACAGATTGTCCAGTTGGTTTCCTGAAGACAAAAAGTAAACAGGTTGTCCAATTTTTGTCCCGAAGAAATGTTTTCAACATCCTTGGGGACAGAAAGTGGACAGATTGTCCAATTTTTGTCCCAAGGTAATGTTTTCAACATCCTTGAGGACAAAAGGTGGACAGATTGTCCAGTTGGTTTCCTGAAGACAAAAAGTAAACAGGTTGTCCAATTTTTGTCCCGAAGAAATGTTTTCAACATCCTTGGGGACAGAAAGTGGACAGATTGTCCAATTTTTGTACCAAGGTAATGTTTTCAACATCCTTGAGGACAAAAGGTGGACAGATTGTCCAGTTGGTTTCCTGAAGACAAAAAGTGAACAGGTCGTCCAATTTTTGTCCCGAGGAAATGTTTTCAACATCCTTGAGAACAAAAAGTGAACAGATTGTCCAATTTTTGTCCCGAGGTAATGTTTTCAACATCCTTGAGGACAAAAGGTGGGCAGATTGTCCAGTCCAGTTGGTTTCCTGAAGACAAAAAGTAAACAGGTTGTCCAATTTTTGTCCCGAGGAAATGTTTTCAACATCCTTGAGGACAAAAAGTGGACAGATTGTCCAATTTTTGTCTCGAGGTAATGTTTTCAACATCCTTGAGGACAAAAGGTGGGCAGATTGTCCAGTCCAGTTGGTTTCCTGAAGACAAAAAGTAAACAGGTTGTCCAATTTTTGTCCCGAGGAAATGTTTCCAACATCCTTGAGGACAAAAAGTGGACAGATTGTCCAGTTTGTTTCCTGAAGACAAAAAGTAAACAGGTTGTCCACTTTTTGTCCCGAGGTAATGTTTTCAACATCCTTGAGGACAAAAAGTGGACAGATTGTCCAGTTTGTTTCCTGAAGACAAAAAGTAAACAGGTTGTCCAATTTTTGTCCCGAGGAAAGTTTTTCAATATCCTTGAGGACAAAAAGTGGACAGATTGTCCAGTTTGTTTCCTGAAGACAAAGAGTTAACAGGTTGTCCAATTTTTGTCCTGAGGAATCTTTTTCGAGATCCTTGAGGACAAAAGGTGGACAGATTGTCCAGTTTGTTTCCTGAAGACAAAAAGTAAACAGGTTGTCCAATTTTTGTCCCGAGGAAAGTTTTTCAATATCCTTGAGGACAAAAAGTGGACAGATTGTCCAGTTTGTTTCCTGAAGACAAACAGTTAACATGTTGTCCAATTTTTGTCCCGAGGAAAGTTTTTCAATATCCTTGAGGACAAAAAGTGGACAGATTGTCCAGTTTGTTTCCTGAAGACAAAAATTAAACAAGTTGTCCAATTTTTGTCCCGAGGAAATGTTTTCAACATCCTTGAGGACAAAAAGTGGACATATTGTCCAGTTTGTTTCTTGAAGACAAAAAGTAAACAGGTTGTCCACTTTTTGTCCCGAGGTAATGTTTTCAACATCCTTGAGGACAAAAGGTGGACAGATTGTCCAGTTGGTTTCCTGAAGACAAAAAGTAAACAGGTTTTCCAATTTTTGTCCCGAGGTAATGTTTTCAACATCCTTGAGGACAAAAGATGGACAGATTGTCCAGTTGGTTTCCTGAAGACAAAAAGTAAACAGGTTGTCCAATTTTTGTCCCGAAGAAATGTTTTCAACATCCTTGGGGACAGAAAGTGGACAGATTGTCCAATTTTTGTCCCAAGGTAATGTTTTCAACATCCTTGAGGACAAAAGGTGGACAGATTGTCCAGTTGGTTTCCTGAAGACAAAAAGTAAACAGGTTGTCCAATTTTTGTCCCGAAGAATTGTTTTCAACATCCTTGGGGACAGAAAGTGGACAGATTGTCCAATTTTTGTCCCAAGGTAATGTTTTCAACATCCTTGAGGACAAAAGGTGGACAGATTGTCGAGTTGGTTTCCTGAAGACAAAAAGTGAACAGGTCGTCCAATTTTTGTCCCGAGGAAATGTTTTCAACATCCTTGAGGACAAAAAGTGAACAGATTGTCCAATTTTTGTCCCGAGGTAATGTTTTCAACATCCTTGAGGACAAAAGGTGGGCAGATTGTCCAGTCCAGTTGGTTTCCTGAAGACAAAAAGTAAACAGGTTGTCCAATTTTTGTCCCGAGGAAAGTTTTTCAATATCCTTGAGGACAAAAAGTGGACAGCTCGTCCAGTTTGGCCGAGTGGTCAAGTGGTTAGCGTTCGGCTGTCGCTCCACAGACCTGGCGCTGTAGCAATCCCTCCAAAACTGGCGATATCTCGTGAGTGAACCTCGTGAGGTCTACTCACGAGGTTCACGAGGAACTGACGAGCTCCTCGTCAGCTCACCAGTTTTTCAATCAATACTTAATTTTTTCCCACTGAATTTTAGAGTGAGAGCAAACTATATTTACCAAATGTTGCCTACTCAACAAAACTAAATATATGAGGCCGAGATTTTCGAACATCTCACACATACTAGCACAAACATACGTTTATGAAAATTATCTGTAGGAGAAATATAGATGCTACAATTTAAGAGGAAACCCCGATTTGACGCATTTCTTCAAATTTTCCATGGATACAACGTATGTAGTACTCGAACTACAATTCAAATAATCAATTTGAAAAACTAATTTGAAAAATTCTTATTGAAATTTTTCAGTATGAATAATTTTTCTATAAATTTTGCATTTTGAATAATTTCTATAGGAATAATCAATAACAAGAATGAATATTCACAACTGTAGTTGCACCTTGAACTATGAACAATTTCCTTACGAATTGTTTAAGTATTGGTTGAAGTATTTGAAAAAAATTCCACTGGAGGATTGGAACCTGCGACCTAAGTCTAGTAGTCCGACTCACTAGCCTCTGTGCTATTTTGACACATTTGTAAATGATGTAGGAGGCGTGATATACAGGTTGATGCGGCATTTACATTTTTGAGAAATGTCAACAAGTCTCAAGGCAAAAGAGTAGTTTTACCTAAGCTCTTAGAATACATTCACTACCATAAAAAACCGAAAACCGTAAATCTCAAAACTGACTTTCTGTACAATTTGCTACATGATCAAAAAGGACATGAAAAAAACGAACCTAAGTGAAAATGAACAAATTGAAATGAACACTCTTTTATTCATTGAATACCCTTTTACAGTAACACCAAACAACTATCAAAATATTTCGAGTTTACATTCACACTCTTGCAAACTTCAAACTGTGACTTATGTTGTTCCAACCATATCCCGAGCTGAAAATATGTCATTTGAGGTATTTTGAGATATACCCAGCAAAATTTGTATGGAAAAAAAGAGAAATGGAAAACAACAATTTGAGAGGGAAATGCACAATCTAATCTCGCTTGATAACCATGATTAGCGACAAAAATTTACCAGTTTTGTTTGCATTCAGAGTTTGCAAGACAAATAAATTGCGTAAGCAAGGTGATTATGCTAATTTGGACTACTTCAAAACAATATTGATGATAATACCATCGAAAGTAAGTAATTCGGAGAACTTACATTCTTTGAAATCTATTTATACCTAATTACATTCGAACTGCGTAAAAATAATTGACCGAAACATACTATTTGAGAAAAAGTACGTTAAATGAAACAAAAAAGTAGTTTAGTAGTGCGAATTACCGAACACAACAATGAGAAATTTCAACATGAAAGGGAAAAGGAAGCTGATTGCCACCTCACCAGCACCAACAAAACGTGGTCTCCGTTGATTTGATCGTGTGGCGCTTTTTGCCCCTCTGTCCTCTCTGAATAGCACACTCTCTCGCTGCTGCGCACCTCGCCAGCTTACTGGTCAGCGGAACTGCGCGTCAAAAGTTGGTGAGCTACTTCCCAAGTAGCTGACCAGTTCTCAAATTTACAATGGTTAAGCATAGTAACCTCATGAGGTAAGCTCGTGAGGTAGCTGGTGAGTTAGCTCATGAGGTGACCTCACGAGGTATGGGAGGATTGCTACAGCGCCTGGGTGCGATCCCCGCTCGCCGCGGTATCTGTCTGGCGGACCGCATGAGCTGGATACAAAGCTCACCCATGCCTATCTCCACCCCTCTACGGACAGTCCTTCTACGGTTGATATATGATTTGTGTTGACTATGTAATTTTCTCAATAAAGCACACGGCTGAAATAGTTGCCGTAAAAGATTATTATTATATTGTTTCCTGAAGACAAAAATTAAACAAGTTGTCCAATTTTTGTCCCGAGGAAATGTTTTCAACATCCTTGAGGACAAAAAGTGGACAGATTGTCCAGTTTGTTTCTTGAAGACAAAAAGTAAACAGGTTGTCCACTTTTTGTCCCGAGGTAATGTTTTCAACATCCTTGAGGACAAAAGGTGGACAGATTGTCCAGTTGGTTTGATGAAAACAAAAAGTAAACAGGTTGTCCAATTTTTGTCCCGAGGAAATGTTTTCAACATCCTTGAGGACAAAAAGTGGACAGATTGTCCAATTTTTGTCCCGAGGTAATGTTTTCAACATCCTTGAGGACAAAAGATGGACAGATTGTCCAGTTGGTTTCCTGAAGACAAAAAGTAAACAGGTTGTCCAATTTTTGTCCCGAAGAAATGTTTTCAACATCCTTGGGGACAGAAAGTGAACAGATTGTCCAATTTTTGTCCCAAGGTAATGTTTTCAACATCCTTGAGGACAAAAGGTGGACAGATTGTCCAGTTGGTTTCCTGAAGACAAAAAGTAAACAGGTTGTCCAATTTTTGTCCCGAGGAAATGTTTTCAACATCCTTGAGGACAAAAAATGGACAGATTGTCCAATTTTTGTCCCGAGGTAATGTTTTCAACATCCTTGAGGACAAAAGGTGGGCAGATTGTCCAGTCCAGTTGGTTTCCTGAAGACAGAAAGTAAACAGGTTGTCCAATTTTTGTCCCGAGGAAAGTTTTTCAATATCCTTGAGGACAAAAAGTGGACAGATTGTCCAGTTTGGCCGAGTGGTCAAGTGGTTAGCGTTCGACTGTCGCTCCACAGACCTGGGTTCGATCCCCGCTCGCCGCGGTATCTGTCTGGCGGACCGCATGAGCTGGTTACAAAGCTCACCCATGCCTATCTCCACCCATCTACGGACAGTCCTTCTACGGTTGATATATGATTTGTGTGTGATTATGTAATTTTCTCAATAAAGCACACGGCTGAAATAGTTGCCGTAAAAGATTATTATTATATTGTTTCCTGAAGACAAAAAGTAAACAGGTTGTCCAATTTTTGTCCCGAGGAAATGTTTTCAACATCCTTGAGGACAAAAGGTGGACAGATTGTCCAGTTGGTTTCCTGAAGACAAAAATTAAACAAGTTGTCCAATTTTTGTCCCGAGGAAATGTTTTCAACATCCTTGAGGACAAAAAGTGGACAGATTGTCCAGTTTGTTTCTTGAAGACAAAAAGTAAACAGGTTGTCCACTTTTTGTCCCGAGGTAATGTTTTCAACATCCTTGAGGACAACAGGTGGACAGATTGTCCAGTTGGTTTCCTGAAAAGAAAAAGTAAACAGGTTGTCCAATTTTTGTCCCGAGGAAATGTTTTCAACATCCTTGAGGACAAAAAGTGGACAGATTGTCCAATTTTTGTCCCGAGGTAATGTTTTCAACATCCTTGAGGACAAAAGATGGACAGATTGTCCAGTTGGTTTCCTGAAGACAAAAAGTAAACAGGTTGTCCAATATTTGTCCCGAAGAAATGTTTTCAACATCCTTGGGAACAGAAAGTGGACAGATTGTCCAATTTTTGTCCCAAGGTAATGTTTTCAACATCCTTGAGGACAAAAGGTGGACAGATTGTCCAGTTGGTTTCCTGAAGACAAAAAGTAAACAGGTTGTCCAATTTTTGTCCCGAAGAAATGTTTTCAACATCCTTGGGGACAGAAAGTGGACAGATTGTCCAATTTTTGTACCAAGGTAATGTTTTCAACATCCTTGAGAACAAAAGGTGGACAGATTGTCCAGTTGGTTTCCTGAAGACAAAAAGTGAACAGGTCGTCCAATTTTTGTCCCGAGGAAATGTTTTCAACATCCTTGAGGACAAAAAGTGAACAGATTGTCCAATTTTTGTCCCGAGGTAATGTTTTCAACATCCTTGAGGACAAAAGGTGGGCAGATTGTCCAGTCCAGTTGGTTTCCTGAAGACAAAAAGTAAACAGGTTGTCCAATTTTTGTCCCGAGGGAATGTTTTCAACATCCTTGAGGACAAAAAGTGGACAGATTGTCCAATTCTTGTCCCGAGGTAATGTTTTCAACATCCTTGAGGACAAAAGGTGGGCATATTGTCCAGTCCAGTTGGTTTCCTGAAGACAAAAAGTAAACAGGTTGTCCAATTTTTGTCCCGAGGAAATATTTTCAACATCCTTGAGGACAAAAGGTGGACAGATTGTCCAGTTTGTTTCCTGAAGACAAAAAGTAAACAGGTTGTCCAATTTTTGTCCCGAGGAAATGTTTTCAACATCCTTGAGGACAAAAGGTGGACAGATTATCCAGTTGGTTTCCTGAAGACAAAAATTAAACAAGTTGTCCAATTTTTGTCCCGATACGTGAGATTTTGTATTCAAACTTGGTATTTTTGAACTCCCCTCATGTGTAGAAACTCAAAAATGTTCATCTTATTAGCATGAGTTGAAACAGTCCCGAAATAATTGAGTGGCGGTGCTAACCAAAAACACCCCCAAGTTGACGTGAATGGAGTTGCGATTTTCGCCCTACGTGGGATTTAGTGTTCAAACTTGGTATTTTTGAACTTCTCTCATGTGTAGAAACTCAAAAATGTTCATCTTATTAGCATAAGTTGAAACAGTCCCGAAATAATTGAGTGGCGGTGCTAACCAAAAACACCCCCAAGTTGACGTGAATGGAGTTGCGATTTTCGCCCTACGTGGGATTTAGTGTTCAAACTTGGTATTTTTGAACTCCTCTCATGTGTAGAAACTTAAAAATGTTCATCTTATTTGTATAAGTTGAAACAGTCCCGAAATAATTGAGTGGCCGTGCTAACCAAAAACACCCCCAAGTTGACGTGAATGGAGTTGCGATTTTCGCCCTACGTGGGATTTAGTGTTCAAACTTGGTATTTTTGAACTTCTCTCATGTGTAGAAACTCAAAAATGTTCATCTTATTAGCATAAGTTGAAACAGTCCCGAAATAATTGAGTGGCGGTGCTAACCAAAAGCACCCCCAAGTTGACGTGAATGGAGTTGCGATTTTCGCCCTACGTGAGATTTAGTATTCAAACTTGGTATTTTTGAACTCCTCTCATGTGTAGAAACTTAAAAATGTTCATCTTATTTGCATAAGTTGAAACAGTCCCGAAATAATTGAGTGGCCGTGCTAACCAAAAACACCCCCAAGTTGACGTGAATGGAGTTGCGATTTTCGCCCTACGTGAGATTTAGTATTCAAACTTGGTATTTTTGAACTCCTCTCATGTGTAGAAACTTGAAAATGTTCATCTTATTTGTATAAGTTGAAACAGTCCCGAAATAATTGAGTGGCGGTGCTAACCAAAAACACCCCCAAGTTGACGTGAATGGAGTTGCGATTTTCGCCCTACGTGAGATTTAGTATTCAAACTTGGTATTTTTGAACTCCCCTCATGTGTAGAAACTCAAAAATGTTCATCTTATTAGCATAAGTTGAAACAGTCCCGAAATAATTGAGTGGCGGTGCTAACCAAAAACACCCCCAAGTTGACGTGAATGGAGTTGCGATTTTCGCCCTACGTGGGATTTAGTGTTCAAACTTGGTATTTTTGAACTTCTCTCATGTGTAGCAACTCAAAAATGTTCATCTTATTAGCATAAGTTGAAACAGTCCCGAAATAATTGAGTGGCGGTGCTAACCAAAAACACCCCAAGTTGACGTGAATGGAGTTGCGATTTTCGCCCTACGTGAGATTTAGTATTCAAACTTGGTATTTTTGAACTCCTCTCATGTGTAGAAACTTAAAAATGTTCATCTTATTTGTATAAGTTGAAACAGTCCCGAAATAATTGAGTGGCCGTGCTAACCAAAAACACCCCCAAGTTGACGTGAATGGAGTTGCGATTTTCGCCCTACGTGGGATTTAGTGTTCAAACTTGGTATTTTTGAACTTCTCTCATGTGTAGAAACTCAAAAATGTTCATCTTATTAGCATAAGTTGAAACAGTCCCGAAATAATTGAGTGGCGGTGCTAACCAAAAGCACCCCCAAGTTGACGTGAATGGAGTTGCGATTTTCGCCCTACGTGAGATTTAGTGTTCAAACTTGGTATTTTTGAACTCCTCTCATGTGTAGAAACTTAAAAATGTTCATCCTATTTGCATAAGTTGAAACAGTCCCGAAATAATTGAGTGGCGGTGCTAACCAAAAACACCCCGAAATTGACGTGAATGGAGTTGCGATTTTTGCCCTACGTGAGATTTAGTGTTCAAACTTGGTATTTTTGAACTCCTCTCATGTGTAGAAACTAAAAAATGTTCATCTTATTAGCATAAGTTGAAACAGTCCCGAAATAATTGAGTGGCGGTGCTAACCAAAAACACCCCCAAGTTGACGTGAATGGAGTTGCGATTTTCGCCCTACGTGGGATTTAGTGTTCAAACTTGGTAATTTTGAACTCCTCTCATGTGTAGAAACTTAAAAATGTTCATCTTATTAGCATAAGTTGAAACAGTCCCGAAATAATTGAGTGGCGGTGCTAACCAAAAACACCCCCAAGTTGACGTGAATGGAGTTGCGATTTTCCCCCTACGTGGGATTTAGTGTTCAAACTTGGTATTTTTGAACTCCTCTCATGTGTAGAAACTTAAAAATGTTCATCTTATTAGCATAAGTTGAAACAGTCCCGAAATAATTGAGTGGCGGTGCTAACCAAAAACACCCCCAAATTGACGTGAATGGAGTTGCAATTTTTGCCCTACGAGAGATTTAGTGTTCAAACTTGGTATTTTTGAACTCCTCTCATGTGTAGAAACTCAAAAATGTTCATCTTATTAGCATAAGTTGAAACAGTCCCGAAATAATTGAGTGGCGGTGCTAACCAAAAACACCCCCAAATTGACGTGAATGGAGTTGCGATTTTCGCCCTACGTGAGATTTAGTATTCAAACTTGGTATTTTTGAACTCCTCTCATGTGTAGAAACTTAAAAATGTGCATCTTATTAGCATAAGTTGAAACAGTCCCGAAATAATTGAGTGGCGGTGCTAACCAAAAACACCCCCAAGTTGACGTGAATGGAGTTGCGATTTTCGCCCTACGTGAGATTTAGTGTTCAAACTTGGTATTTTTGAACTCCTCTCATGTGTAGAAACTCGTAAATGTTCATCTTATTAGCATAAGTTGAAACAGTCCCGAAATAATTGAGTGGCGGTGCTAACCAAAAACACCCCCAAGTTGACGTGAATGGAGTTGCGATTTTCGCCCTACGTGGGATTTAGTGTTCAAACTTGGTATTTTTGAACTTCTCTCATGTGTAGAAACTCAAAAATGTTCATCTTATTAGCATAAGTTGAAACAGTCCCGAAATAATTGAGTGGCGGTGCTAACCAAAAACACCCCCAAATTGACGTGAATGGAGTTGCGATTTTTGCCCTACGTGAGATTTAGTGTTCAAACTTGGTATTTTTGAACTCCTCTCATGTGTATAAACTTAAAAATGTTCATCTTATTTGCATAAGTTGAAACAGTCCCGAAATAATTGAGTGGCCGTGCTAACCAAAAACACCCCCAAGTTGACGTGAATGGAGTTGCGATTTTCGCCCTACGTGAGATTTAGTATTCAAACTTGGTATTTTTGAACTCCTCTCATCTGTAGAAACTTAAAAATGTTCATCTTATTTGTATAAGTTGAAACAGTCCCGAAATAATTGAGTGGCGGTGCTAACCAAAAACACCCCCAAATTGACGTGAATGGAGTTGCAATTTTTGCCCTACGATTAGTGTTCAAACTTGGTATTTTTGAACTCCTCTCATGTGTAGAAACTCAAAAATGTTCATCTTATTAGCATAAGTTGAAACAGTCCTGAAATAATTGAGTGGCGGTGCTAACCAAAAACACCCCCAAATTGACGTCAATGGAGTTGCGATTTTCGCCCTACCTGAGATTTAGTATTCAAACTTGGTATTTTTGAACTCCTCTCATGTGTATAAACTTAAAAATGTTCATCTTATTTGCATAAGTTGAAACAGTCCCGAAATAATTGAGTGGCCGTGCTAACCAAAAACACCCCCAAGTTGACGTGAATGAAGTTGCGATTTTCGCCCTACGAGAGATTTAGTATTCAAACTTGGTATTTTTGAACTCCTCTCATGTGTAGAAACTTAAAAATGTTCATCTTATTTGTATAAGTTGAAACAGTCCCGAATAATTGAGTGGCCGTGCTAACCAAAAACACCCCCAAGCCAAGTTGACGTGAATGGAGTTGCGATTTTCGCCCTACGTGGGATTTAGTATTCAAACTTGGTATTTTTGAACTCCTCTCATGGGTAGAAACTTGAAAATGTTCATCTTATTTGCATAAGTTGAAACAGTCCCGAAATAATTGAGTGGCGGTGCTAACCAAAAACACCCCAAGTTGATGTGAATGGAGTTGCGATTTTCGCCCTACGTGAGATTTAGTATTCAAACTTGGTATTTTTGAACTCCTCTCATGTCTAGAAACTTAAAAATGTTCATCTTATTTGTATAAGTTGAAACAGTCCCGAAATAATTGAGTGGCCGTGCTAACCAAAAACACCCCCAAGTTGACGTGAATGGAGTTGCGATTTTCGCCCTACGTGGGATTTAGTGTTCAAACTTGGTATTTTTGAACTTCTCTCATGTGTAGAAACTCAAAAATGTTCATCTTATTAGCATAAGTTGAAACAGTCCCGAAATAATTGAGTGGCGGTGCTAACCAAAAACACCCCCAAATTGACGTGAATGGAGTTGCGATTTTTGCCCTACGTGAGATTTAGTGTTCAAACTTGGTATTTTTGAACTCCTCTCATGTGTATAAACTTAAAAATGTTCATCTTATTTGCATAAGTTGAAACAGTCCCGAAATAATTGAGTGGCCGTGCTAACCAAAAACACCCCCAAGTTGACGTGAATGGAGTTGCGATTTTCGCCCTACGTGAGATTTAGTATTCAAACTTGGTATTTTTGAACTCCTCTCATGTGTAGAAACTTTAAAATGTTCATCTTATTTGTATAAGTTGAAACAGTCCCGAAATAATTGAGTGGCCGTGCTAACCAAAAACACCCCCAAGTTGACGTGAATGGAGTTGCGATTTTCGCCCTACGTGGGATTTAGTATTCAAACTTGGTATTTTTGAACTCGTCTCATGTGTAGAAACTTAAAAATGTTCATCTTATTTGTATAAGTTGAAACAGTCCCGAAATAATTGAGTGGCGGTGCTAACCAAAAACACCCCCAAATTGACGTCAATGGAGTTGCGATTTTCGCCCTACGTGAGATTTAGTATTCAAACTTGGTATTTTTGAACTCCTCTCATGTGTATAAACTTAAAAATGTTCATCTTATTTGCATAAGTTGAAACAGTCCCGAAATAATTGAGTGGCCGTGCTAACCAAAAACACCCCCAAGTTGACGTGAATGAAGTTGCGATTTTCGCCCTACGAGAGATTTAGTATTCAAACTTGGTATTTTTGAACTCCTCTCATGTGTAGAAACTTGAAAATGTTCATCTTATTTGCATAAGTTGAAACAGTCCCGAAATAATTGAGTGGCGGTGCTAACCAAAAACACCCCCAAGTTGACGTGAATGGAGTTGCGATTTTCGCCCTACGTGAGATTTAGTATTCAAACTTGGTATTTTTGAACTCCTCTCATGTCTAGAAACTTAAAAATGTTCATCTTATTTGTATAAGTTGAAACAGTCCCGAAATAATTGAGTGGCCGTGCTAACCAAAAACACCCCCAAGTTGACGTGAATGGAGTTGCGATTTTCGCCCTACGTGGGATTTAGTGTTCAAACTTGGTATTTTTGAACTTCTCTCATGTGTAGAAACTCAAAAATGTTCATCTTATTAGCATAAGTTGAAACAGTCCCGAAATAATTGAGTGACGGTGCTAACCAAAAACACCCCCAAATTGACGTGAATGGAGTTGCGATTTTTGCCCTACGTGAGATTTAGTGTTCAAACTTGGTATTTTTGAACTCCTCTCATGTGTATAAACTTAAAAATGTTCATCTTATTTGCATAAGTTGAAACAGTCCCGAAATAATTGAGTGGCCGTGCTAACCAAAAACACCCCCAAGTTGACGTGAATGGAGTTGCGATTTTCGCCCTACGTGAGATTTAGTATTCAAACTTGGTATTTTTGAACTCCTCTCATGTGTAGAAACTTTAAAATGTTCATCTTATTTGTATAAGTTGAAACAGTCCCGAAATAATTGAGTGGCCGTGCTAACCAAAAACACCCCCAAGTTGACGTGAATGGAGTTGCGATTTTCGCCCTACGTGGGATTTAGTATTCAAACTTGGTATTTTTGAACTCGTCTCATGTGTAGAAACTTAAAAATGTTCATCTTATTTGTATAAGTTGAAACAGTCCCGAAATAATTGAGTGGCGGTGCTAACCAAAAACACCCCCAAGTTGACGTGAATGGAGTTGCGATTTTCGCCCTACGTGAGATTTAGTATTCAAACTTGGTATTTTTGAACTCCTCTCATGTGTAGAAACTTAAAAATGTTCATCTTAATTGTATAAGTTGAAACAGTCCCGAAATAATTGAGTGGCCGTGCTAACCAAAAACACCCCCAAGTTGACGTGAATGGAGTTGCGATTTTCGCCCTACGTGGGATTTAGTATTCAAACTTGGTATTTTTGAACTCCTCTCATGTGTAGAAACTTAAAAATGTTCATCTTATTTGTATAAGTTGAAACAGTCCCGAAATAATTGAGTGGCGGTGCTAACCAAAAACACCCCCAAATTGACGTGAATGGAGTTGCGATTTTTGCCCTACGTGAGATTTAGTGTTCAAACTTGGTATTTTTGAACTCCTCTCATGTGTAGAAACTTAAAAATGTTCATCTTATTTGCATAAGTTGAAACAGTCCCGAAATAATTGAGTGGCGGTGCTAACCAAAAACACCCCCAAGTCCAAGTTGACGTGAATGGAGTTGCGATTTTCGCCCTACGTGAGATTTAGTGTTCAAACTTGGTATTTTTGAACTCCTCTCATGTGTAGAAACTTAAAAATGTTCATCTTATTTGCATAAGTTGAAACAGTCCCGAAATAATTGAGTGGCCGTGCTAACCAAAAACACCCCCAAGTTGACGTGAATGGAGTTGCGATTTTCGCCCTACGTGAGATTTAGTATTCAAACTTGGTATTTTTGAACTCCTCTCATGTGTAGAAACTTAAAAATGTTCATCATATTTGTATAAGTTGAAACAGTCCCGAAATAATTGAGTGGCCGTGCTAACCAAAAACACCCCCAAGCCAAGTTGACGTGAATGGAGTTGCGATTTTCGCCCTACGTGGGATTTAGTATTCAAACTTGGTATTTTTGAACTCCTCTCATGTGTAGAAACTTGAAAATGTTCATCTTATTTGCATAAGTTGAAACAGTCCCGAAATAATTGAGTGGCGGTGCTAACCAAAAACACCCCCAAGTTGACGTGAATGGAGTTGCGATTTTCGCCCTACGTGAGATTTAGTATTCAAACTTGGTATTTTTGAACTCCTCTCATGTCTAGAAACTTAAAAATGTTCATCTTATTTGTATAAGTTGAAACAGTCCCGAAATAATTGAGTGGCCGTGCTAACCAAAAACACCCCCAAGTTGACGTGAATGGAGTTGCGATTTTCGCCCTACGTGGGATTTAGTGTTCAAACTTGGTATTTTTGAACTTCTCTCATGTGTAGAAACTCAAAAATGTTCATCTTATTAGCATAAGTTGAAACAGTCCCGAAATAATTGAGTGGCGGTGCTAACCAAAAACACCCCCAAATTGACGTGAATGGAGTTGCGATTTTTGCTCTACGTGAGATTTAGTGTTCAAACTTGGTATTTTTGAACTCCTCTCATGTGTATAAACTTAAAAATGTTCATCTTATTTGCATAAGTTGAAACAGTCCCGAAATAATTGAGTGGCCGTGCTAACCAAAAACACCCCCAAGTTGACGTGAATGGAGTTGCGATTTTTGCCCCACGTGAGATTTAGTGTTCAAACTTGGTATTTTTGAACTCCTCTCATGTGTAGAAACTTAAAAATGTTCATCTTATTTGCATAAGTTGAAACAGTCCCGAAATAATTGAGTGGCGGTGCTAACCAAAAACACCCCCAAATTGACGTGAATGGAGTTGCGATTTTCGCCCTACGTGGGATTTAGTGTTCAAACTTGGTATTTTCTGAACTCCTCTCATGTGTAGAAACTAAAAAATGTTCATCTTATTAGCATAAGTTGAAACAGTCCCGAAATAATTGAGTGGCGGTGCTAACCAAAAACACCCCCAAGTTGACGTGAATGGATTGCGATTTTCGCCCTACGTGAGATTTAGTGTTCAAACTTGGTATTTTTGAACTCCTCTCATGTGTAGAAACTTAAAAATGTTCATCTTATTAGCATAAGTTGAAACAGTCCCGAAATAATTGAGTGGCGGTGCTAACCAAAAACACCCCCAAGTTGACGTGAATGGAGTTGCGATTTTCGCCCTACGTGGGATTTAGTGTTCAAACTTGGTATTTTCTGGACTCCTCTCATGTGTAGAAACTCAAAAATGTTCATCTTATTTGCATAAGTTAAACAGTCCCGAAATAATTGAGTGGCGGTGCTAACCAAAAACACCCCCAAATTGACGTGAATGGAGTTGCGATTTTTGCCCTACGTGAGATTTAGTATTCAAACTTGGTATTTTTGAACTCCTCTTATGTGTAGAAACTTAAAAATGTTCATCTTATTTGCATAAGTTGAAACAGTCCCGAAATAATTGAGTGGCGGTGCTAACCAAAAACACCCCCAAATTGACGTGAATGGAGTTGCGATTTTCGCCCTACGTGGGATTTAGTGTTCAAACTTGGTATTTTCTGAACTCCTCTCATGTGTAGAAACTCAAAAATGTTCATCTTATTTGCATAAGTTGAAACAGTCCCGAAATAATTGAGTGGCGGTGCTAACCAAAAGCACCCCCAAGTTGACGTGAATGGAGTTGCGATTTTCGCCCTACGTGGGATTTAGTGTTCAAACTTGGTATTTTTGAACTCCTCTCATGTGTAGAAACTCAAAAATGTTCATCTTATTAGCATGAGTTGAAACAGTCCTGAAATAATTGAGTGGCGGTGCTAACCAAAAACACCCCCAAATTGACGTGAATGGAGTTGCGATTTTCGCCCTACGTGGGATTTAGTGTTCAAACTTGGTATTTTCTGAACTCCTCTCATGTGTAGGAACTCAAAAATGTTCATCTTATTTGCATAAGTTGAAACAGTCCCGAAATAATTGAGTGGCGGTGCTAACCAAAAACACCCCCAAGTTGACGTGAATGGAGTTGCGATTTTCGCCCTACGCGAGATTTAGTGTTCAAACTTGGTATTTTTGAACTCCTCTCGTGTGTAGAAACTTAAAAATGTTCATCTTATTAGCATAAGTTGAAACAGTCCCGAAATAATTGAGTGGCGGTGCTAACCAAGAACACCCCCAAGTTGACGTGAATGGATTGCGATTTTCGCCCTACGTGAGATTTAGTGTTCAAACTTGGTATTTTTGAACTCCTCTCATGTGTAGAAACTTAAAAATGTTCATCTTATTAGCATAAGTTGAAACAGTCCCGAAATAATTGAGTGGCGGTGCTAACCAAAAACACCCCCAAGTTGACGTGAATGGAGTTGCGATTTTCGCCCTACGTGGGATTTAGTGTTCAAACTTGGTATTTTCTGGACTCCTCTCATGTGTAGAAACTCAAAAATGTTCATCTTATTTGCATAAGTTGAAACAGTCCCGAAATAATTGAGTGGCGGTGCTAACCAAAAACACCCCCAAATTGACGTGAATGGAGTTGCGATTTTCGCCCTACGTGAGATTTAGTATTCAAACTTGGTATTTTTGAACTCCTCTTATGTGTAGAAACTTAAAAATGTTCATCTTATTTGCATAAGTTGAAACAGTCCCGAAATAATTGAGTGGCCGTGCTAACCAAAAACACCCCCAAGTTGACGTGAATGGAGTTGCGATTTTCGCCCTACGTGGGATTTAGTGTTCAAACTTGGTATTTTTGAACTCCTCTCATGTGTAGAAACTCAAAAATGTTCATCTTATTAGCATGAGTTGAAACAGTCCTGAAATAATGGAGTGGCGGTGCTAACCAAAAACACCCCCAAATTGACGTGAATGGAGTTGCGATTTTCGCCCTACGTGGGATTTAGTGTTCAAACTTGGTATTTTCTGAACTCCTCTCATGTGTAGAAACTCAAAAATGTTCATCTTATTTGCATAAGTTGAAACAGTCCCGAAATAATTGAGTGGCGGTGCTAACCAAAAACACCCCGAAATTGACGTGAATGGAGTTGCGATTTTCGCCCTACGTGAGATTTAGTATTCAAACTTGGTATTTTTGAGCTCCTCTTATGTGTAGAAACTTAAAAATGTTCATCTTATTTGCATAAGTTGAAACAGTCCCGAAATAATTGAGTGGCCGTGCTAACCAAAAACACCCCCAAGTTGACGTGAATGGAGTTGCGATTTTCGCCCTACGTGGGATTTAGTGTTCAAACTTGGTAATTTTGAACCCCTCTCATGTGTAGAAACTTAAAAATGTTCATCTTATTAGCATAAGTTGAAACAGTCCCGAAATAATTGAGTGGCGGTGCTAACCAAAAACACCCCCAAATTGACGTGAATGGAGTTGCGATTTTTGCCACACGTGAGATTTAGTGTTCAAACTTGGTATTTTTGAACTCCCCTCATGTGTAGAAACTCAAAAATGTTCATCTTATTAGCATAAGTTGAAACAGTCCCGAAATAATTGAGTGGCGCTGCTAACCAAAAAACACCCCCAAATTGACGTGAATGAGTTGCGATTTTTGCCCTACGAGAGATTTAGTGTTCAAACTTGGTATTTTTGAACTCCTCTCATGTGTAGAAACTCAAAAATGTTCATCTTATTAGCATAAGTTGAAACAGTCCTGAAATAATTGAGTGGTGGTGCTAACCAAAAACACCCCCAAATTGACGTGAATGGAGTTGCGATTTTCGCCCTACGTGAGATTTAGTATTCAAACTTGGTATTTTTGAACTCCTCTCATGTGTAGAAACTTAAAAATGTGCATCTTATTAGCATAAGTTGAAACAGTCCCGAAATAATTGAGTGGCGGTGCTAACCAAAAACACCCCCAAGTTGACGTGAATGGAGTTGCGATTTTCGCCCTACGTGGGATTTAGTGTTCAAACTTGGTATTTTCTGAACTCCTCTCATGTGTAGAAACTCAAAAATGTTCATCTTATTTGCATAAGTTGAAACAGTCCCGAAATAATTGAGTGGCGGTGCTAACCAAAAGCACCCCCAAGTTGACGTGAATGGAGTTGCGATTTTCGCCCTACGTGGGATTTAGTGTTCAAACTTGGTATTTTTGAACTCCTCTCATGTGTAGAAACTCAAAAATGTTCATCTTATTAGCATGAGTTGAAACAGTCCTGAAATAATTGAGTGGCGGTGCTAACCAAAAACACCCCCAAATTGACGTGAATGGAGTTGCGATTTTCGCCCTACGTGGGATTTAGTGTTCAAACTTGGTATTTTCTGAACTCCTCTCATGTGTAGAAACTCAAAAATGTTCATCTTATTTGCATAAGTTGAAACAGTCCCGAAATAATTGAGTGGCGGTGCTAACCAAAAACACCCCCAAGTTGACGTGAATGGAGTTGCGATTTTCGCCCTACGCGAGATTTAGTGTTCAAACTTGGTATTTTTGAACTCCTCTCGTGTGTAGAAACTTAAAAATGTTCATCTTATTAGCATAAGTTGAAACAGTCCCGAAATAATTGAGTGGCGGTGCTAACCAAGAACACCCCCAAGTTGACGTGAATGGATTGCGATTTTCGCCCTACGTGAGATTTAGTGTTCAAACTTGGTATTTTTGAACTCCTCTCATGTGTAGAAACTTAAAAATGTTCATCTTATTAGCATAAGTTGAAACAGTCCCGAAATAATTGAGTGGCGGTGCTAACCAAAAACACCCCCAAGTTGACGTGAATGGAGTTGCGATTTTCGCCCTACGTGGGATTTAGTGTTCAAACTTGGTATTTTCTGGACTCCTCTCATGTGTAGAAACTCAAAAATGTTCATCTTATTTGCATAAGTTGAAACAGTCCCGAAATAATTGAGTGGCGGTGCTAACCAAAAACACCCCCAAATTGACGTGAATGGAGTTGCGATTTTCGCCCTACGTGAGATTTAGTATTCAAACTTGGTATTTTTGAACTCCTCTTATGTGTAGAAACTTAAAAATGTTCATCTTATTTGCATAAGTTGAAACAGTCCCGAAATAATTGAGTGGCCGTGCTAACCAAAAACACCCCCAAGTTGACGTGAATGGAGTTGCGATTTTCGCCCTACGTGGGATTTAGTGTTCAAACTTGGTATTTTTGAACTCCTCTCATGTGTAGAAACTCAAAAATGTTCATCTTATTAGCATGAGTTGAAACAGTCCTGAAATAATGGAGTGGCGGTGCTAACCAAAAACACCCCCAAATTGACGTGAATGGAGTTGCGATTTTCGCCCTACGTGGGATTTAGTGTTCAAACTTGGTATTTTCTGAACTCCTCTCATGTGTAGAAACTCAAAAATGTTCATCTTATTTGCATAAGTTGAAACAGTCCCGAAATAATTGAGTGGCGGTGCTAACCAAAAACACCCCGAAATTGACGTGAATGGAGTTGCGATTTTCGCCCTACGTGAGATTTAGTATTCAAACTTGGTATTTTTGAGCTCCTCTTATGTGTAGAAACTTAAAAATGTTCATCTTATTTGCATAAGTTGAAACAGTCCCGAAATAATTGAGTGGCCGTGCTAACCAAAAACACCCCCAAGTTGACGTGAATGGAGTTGCGATTTTCGCCCTACGTGGGATTTAGTGTTCAAACTTGGTAATTTTGAACCCCTCTCATGTGTAGAAACTTAAAAATGTTCATCTTATTAGCATAAGTTGAAACAGTCCCGAAATAATTGAGTGGCGGTGCTAACCAAAAACACCCCCAAATTGACGTGAATGGAGTTGCGATTTTTGCCACACGTGAGATTTAGTGTTCAAACTTGGTATTTTTGAACTCCCCTCATGTGTAGAAACTCAAAAATGTTCATCTTATTAGCATAAGTTGAAACAGTCCCGAAATAATTGAGTGGCGCTGCTAACCAAAAACACCCCCAAATTGACGTGAATGGAGTTGCGATTTTTGCCCTACGAGAGATTTAGTGTTCAAACTTGGTATTTTTGAACTCCTCTCATGTGTAGAAACTCAAAAATGTTCATCTTATTAGCATAAGTTGAAACAGTCCTGAAATAATTGAGTGGTGGTGCTAACCAAAAACACCCCCAAATTGACGTGAATGGAGTTGCGATTTTCGCCCTACGTGAGATTTAGTATTCAAACTTGGTATTTTTGAACTCCTCTCATGTGTAGAAACTTAAAATGTGCATCTTATTAGCATAAGTTGAAACAGTCCCGAAATAATTGAGTGGCGGTGCTAACCAAAAACACCCCCAAGTTGACGTGAATGGAGTTGCGATTTTCGCCCTACGTGAGATTTAGTGTTCAAACTTGGTATTTTTGAACTCCTCTCATGAGTAGAAACTCGTAAATGTTCATCTTATTAGCATAAGTTGAAACAGTCCCGAAATAATTGAGTGGCGGTGCTAACCAAAAACACCCCCAAGTTGACGTGAATGGAGTTGCGATTTCCGCCCTACGTGGGATTTAGTGTTCAAACTTGGTATTTTTGAACTTCTCTCATGTGTAGAAACTCAAAAATGTTCATCTTATTAGCATAAGTTGAAACAGTCCCGAAATAATTGAGTGGCGGTGCTAACCAAAAACACCCCCAAGTTGACGTGAATGGAGTTGCGATTTTCGCCCTACGTGGGATTTAGTGTTCAAACTTGGTATTTTTGAACTCCTCTCATGTGTAGAAACGTGAATGGAGTTGCGATTTTCGCCCTACGTGAGATTTAGTGTTCAAACTTGGTATTTTTGAACTCCTCTCATGTGTAGAAACTTAAAAATGTTTATCTTATTAGCATAAGTTGAAACAGTCCCAAAAAAATTGAGTGGCGGTGGTAACCAAAAACACCCCCAAGTTGACGTGAATGGAGTTGCGATTTTCGCCCTACGCGAGATTTAGTGTTCAAACTTGGTATTTTTGAACTCCTCTCATGTGTAGAAACTTAAAAATGTTCATCTTATTAGCATAAGTTGAAACAGTCCCGAAATAATTGAGTGGCGGTGCTAACCAAAAACACCCCCAAATTGACGTGAATGGAGTTGCGATTTTCGCCCTACGTGGGATTTAGTGTTCAAACTTGGTATTTTCTGAACTCCTCTCATGTGTAGAAACTCAAAAATGTTCATCTTATTTGCATAAGTTGAAACAGTCCCGAAATAATTGAGTGGCGGTGCTAACCAAAAACACCCCCAAGTTGACGTGAATGGAGTTGCGATTTTCGCCCTACGCGAGATTTAGTGTTCAAACTTGGTATTTTTGAACTCCTCTCGTGTGTAGAAACTTAAAAATGTTCATCTTATTAGCATAAGTTGAAACAGTCCCGAAATAATTGAGTGGCGGTGCTAACCAAGAACACCCCCAAGTTGACGTGAATGGATTGCGATTTTCGCCCTACGTGAGATTTAGTGTTCAAACTTGGTATTTTTGAACTCCTCTCATGTGTAGAAACTTAAAAATGTTCATCTTATTAGCATAAGTTGAAACAGTCCCGAAATAATTGAGTGGCGGTGCTAACCAAAAACACCCCCAAGTTGACGTGAATGGAGTTGCGATTTTCGCCCTACGTGGGATTTAGTGTTCAAACTTGGTATTTTCTGGACTCCTCTCATGTGTAGAAACTCAAAAATGTTCATCTTATTTGCATAAGTTGAAACAGTCCCGAAATAATTGAGTGGCGGTGCTAACCAAAAACACCCCCAAATTGACGTGAATGGAGTTGCGATTTTCGCCCTACGTGAGATTTAGTATTCAAACTTGGTATTTTTGAACTCCTCTTATGTGTAGAAACTTAAAAATGTTCATCTTATTTGCATAAGTTGAAACAGTCCCGAAATAATTGAGTGGCCGTGCTAACCAAAAACACCCCCAAGTTGACGTGAATGGAGTTGCGATTTTCGCCCTACGTGGGATTTAGTGTTCAAACTTGGTATTTTTGAACTCCTCTCATGTGTAGAAACTCAAAAATGTTCATCTTATTAGCATGAGTTGAAACAGTCCTGAAATAATGGAGTGGCGGTGCTAACCAAAAACACCCCCAAATTGACGTGAATGGAGTTGCGATTTTCGCCCTACTTGGGATTTAGTGTTCAAACTTGGTATTTTCTGAACTCCTCTCATGTGTAGAAACTCAAAAATGTTCATCTTATTTGCATAAGTTGAAACAGTCCCGAAATAATTGAGTGGCGGTGCTAACCAAAAACACCCCGAAATTGACGTGAATGGAGTTGCGATTTTCGCCCTACGTGAGATTTAGTATTCAAACTTGGTATTTTTGAGCTCCTCTTATGTGTAGAAACTTAAAAATGTTCATCTTATTTGCATAAGTTGAAACAGTCCCGAAATAATTGAGTGGCCGTGCTAACCAAAAACACCCCCAAGTTGACGTGAATGGAGTTGCGATTTTCGCCCTACGTGGGATTTAGTGTTCAAACTTGGTAATTTTGAACCCCTCTCATGTGTAGAAACTTAAAAATGTTCATCTTATTAGCATAAGTTGAAACAGTCCCGAAATAATTGAGTGGCGGTGCTAACCAAAAACACCCCCAAATTGACGTGAATGGAGTTGCGATTTTTGCCACACGTGAGATTTAGTGTTCAAACTTGGTATTTTTGAACTCCTCTCATGTGTAGAAACTCAAAAATGTTCATCTTATTAGCATAAGTTGAAACAGTCCTGAAATAATTGAGTGGCGGTGCTAACCAAAAACACCCCCAAGTTGACGTGAATGGAGTTGCGATTTTCGCCCTACGTGGGATTTAGTGTTCAAACTTGGTATTTTTGAACTCCTCTCATGTGTAGAAACGTGAATGGAGTTGCGATTTTCGCCCTACGTGAGATTTAGTGTTCAAACTTGGTATTTTTGAACTCCTCTCATGTGTAGAAACTTAAAAATGTTTATCTTATTAGCATAAGTTGAAACAGTCCCAAAAAAATTGAGTGGCGGTGGTAACCAAAAACACCCCCAAGTTGACGTGAATGGAGTTGCGATTTTCGCCCTACGCGAGATTTAGTGTTCAAACTTGGTATTTTTGAACTCCTCTCATGTGTAGAAACTTAAAAATGTTCATCTTATTAGCATAAGTTGAAACAGTCCCGAAATAATTGAGTGGCGGTGCTAACCAAAAACACCCCCAAATTGACGTGAATGGAGTTGCGATTTTCGCCCTACGTGGGATTTAGTGTTCAAACTTGGTATTTTCTGAACTCCTCTCATGTGTAGAAACTCAAAAATGTTCATCTTATTTGCATAAGTTGAAACAGTCCCGAAATAATTGAGTGGCGGTGCTAACCAAAAACACCCCCAAGTTGACGTGAATGGAGTTGCGATTTTCGCCCTACGCGAGATTTAGTGTTCAAACTTGGTATTTTTGAACTCCTCTCGTGTGTAGAAACTTAAAAATGTTCATCTTATTAGCATAAGTTGAAACAGTCCCGAAATAATTGAGTGGCGGTGCTAACCAAGAACACCCCCAAGTTGACGTGAATGGATTGCGATTTTCGCCCTACGTGAGATTTAGTGTTCAAACTTGGTATTTTTGAACTCCTCTCATGTGTAGAAACTTAAAAATGTTCATCTTATTAGCATAAGTTGAAACAGTCCCGAAATAATTGAGTGGCGGTGCTAACCAAAAACACCCCCAAGTTGACGTGAATGGAGTTGCGATTTTCGCCCTACGTGGGATTTAGTGTTCAAACTTGGTATTTTCTGGACTCCTCTCATGTGTAGAAACTCAAAAATGTTCATCTTATTTGCATAAGTTGAAACAGTCCCGAAATAATTGAGTGGCGGTGCTAACCAAAAACACCCCCAAATTGACGTGAATGGAGTTGCGATTTTCGCCCTACGTGAGATTTAGTATTCAAACTTGGTATTTTTGAACTCCTCTTATGTGTAGAAACTTAAAAATGTTCATCTTATTTGCATAAGTTGAAACAGTCCCGAAATAATTGAGTGGCCGTGCTAACCAAAAACACCCCCAAGTTGACGTGAATGGAGTTGCGATTTTCGCCCTACGTGGGATTTAGTGTTCAAACTTGGTATTTTTGAACTCCTCTCATGTGTAGAAACTCAAAAATGTTCATCTTATTAGCATGAGTTGAAACAGTCCTGAAATAATGGAGTGGCGGTGCTAACCAAAAACACCCCCAAATTGACGTGAATGGAGTTGCGATTTTCGCCCTACGTGGGATTTAGTGTTCAAACTTGGTATTTTCTGAACTCCTCTCATGTGTAGAAACTCAAAAATGTTCATCTTATTTGCATAAGTTGAAACAGTCCCGAAATAATTGAGTGGCGGTGCTAACCAAAAACACCCCGAAATTGACGTGAATGGAGTTGCGATTTTCGCCCTACGTGAGATTTAGTATTCAAACTTGGTATTTTTGAGCTCCTCTTATGTGTAGAAACTTAAAAATGTTCATCTTATTTGCATAAGTTGAAACAGTCCCGAAATAATTGAGTGGCCGTGCTAACCAAAAACACCCCCAAGTTGACGTGAATGGAGTTGCGATTTTCGCCCTACGTGGGATTTAGTGTTCAAACTTGGTATTTTCTGAACTCCTCTCATGTGTAGAAACTCAAAAATGTTCATCTTATTAGCATAAGTTGAAACAGTCCCGAAATAATTGAGTGGCGGTGCTAACCAAAAACACCCCCAAGTTGACGTGAATGGAGTTGCGATTTTCGCCCTACGTGGGATTTAGTGTTCAAACTTGGTATTTTTGAACTCCTCTCATGTGTAGAAACGTGAATGGAGTTGCGATTTTCGCCCTACGTGAGATTTAGTGTTCAAACTTGGTATTTTTGAACTCCTCTCATGTGTAGAAACTTAAAAATGTTTATCTTATTAGCATAAGTTGAAACAGTCCCAAAAAAATTGAGTGGCGGTGGTAACCAAAAACACCCCCAAGTTGACGTGAATGGAGTTGCGATTTTCGCCCTACGCGAGATTTAGTGTTCAAACTTGGTATTTTTGAACTCCTCTCATGTGTAGAAACTTAAAAATGTTCATCTTATTAGCATAAGTTGAAACAGTCCCGAAATAATTGAGTGGCGGTGCTAACCAAAAACACCCCCAAATTGACGTGAATGGAGTTGCGATTTTTGCCCTACGTGAGATTTAGTGTTCAAACTTGGTATTTTTGAACTCCCCTCATGTGTAGAAACTCGTAAATGTTCATCTTATTAGCATAAGTTGAAACAGTCCCGAAATAATTGAGTGGCGGTGCTAACCAAAAACACCCCCAAATTGACGTGAATGGAGTTGCGATTTTTGCCCTACGTGAGATTTAGTGTTCAAACTTGGTATTTTTGAACTCCTCTCATGTGTAGAAACTCGTAAATGTTCATCTTATTAGCATAAGTTGAAACAGTCCCGAAATAATTGAGTGGCGGTGCTAACCAAAAACACCCCCAAGTTGACGTGAATGGAGTTGCGATTTTTGCCCTACGTGAGATTTAGTGTTCAAACTTGGTATTTTTGAACTCCTCTCATGTGTAGAAACTCGTAAATGTTCATCTTATTAGCATAAGTTGAAACAGTCCCGAAATAATTGAGTGGCGGTGCTAACCAAAAACACCCCCAAGTTGACGTGAATGGAGTTGCGATTTTCGCCCTACGTGGGATTTAGTGTTCAAACTTGGTATTTTTGAACTTCTCTCATGTGTAGAAACTCAAAAATGTTCATCTTATTAGCATAAGTTGAAACAGTCTCGAAATAATTGAGTGGCGGTGCTAACCAAAAACACCCCCAAGTTGACGTGAATGGAGTTGCGATTTTCGCCCTACGTGGGATTTAGTGTTCAAACTTGGTATTTTTGAACTCCTCTCATGTGTAGAAACGTGAATGGAGTTGCGATTTTCGCCCTACGTGAGATTTAGTGTTCAAACTTGGTATTTTTGAACTCCTCTCATGTGTAGAAACTTAAAAATGTTTATCTTATTACCATAAGTTGAAACAGTCCCAAAAAAATTGAGTGGCGGTGGTAACCAAAAACACCCCCAAGTTGACGTGAATGGAGTTGCGATTTTCGCCCTACGCGAGATTTAGTGTTCAAACTTGGTATTTTTGAACTCCTCTCATGTGTAGAAACTTAAAAATGTTCATCTTATTAGCATAAGTTGAAACAGTCCCGAAATAATTGAGTGGCGGTGCTAACCAAAAACACCCCCAAATTGACGTGAATGGAGTTGCAATTTTGCCCTACGTGAGATTTAGTGTTCAAACTTGGTATTTTTGAACTCCCCTCATGTGTAGAAACTCAAAAATGTTCATCTTATTAGCATAAGTTGAAACAGTCCCGAAATAATTGAGTGGCGGTGCTAACCAAAAACACCCCCAAATTGACGTGAATGGAGTTGCGATTTTTGCCCTACGTGAGATTTAGTGTTCAAACTTGGTATTTTTGAACTCCTCTCATGTGTAGAAACTCAAAAATGTTCATCTTATTAGCATAAGTTGAAACAGTCCTGAAATAATTGAGTGGCGGTGCTAACCAAAAACACCCCCAAATTGACGTGAATGGAGTTGCGATTTTCGCCCTACGTGAGATTTAGTATTCAAACTTGGTATTTTTGAACTCCTCTCATGTGTAGAAACTTAAAAATGTTCATCTTATTTGCATAAGTTGAAACAGTCCCGAAATAATTGAGTGGCCGTGCTAACCAAAAACACCCCCAAGTTGACGTGAATGGAGTTGCGATTTTCGCCCTACGTGAGATTTACTATTCAAACTTGGTATTTTTGAACTCCCCTCATGTGTAGAAACTCAAAAATGTTCATCTTATTAGCATAAGTTGAAACAGTCCCGAAATAATTGAGTGGCGGTGCTAACCAAAAACACCCCCAAATTGACGTGAATGGAGTTGCGATTTTTGCCCTACGTGAGATTTAGTGTTCAAACTTGGTATTTTTTAACTCCTCTCATGTGTAGAAACTCAAAAATGTTCATCTTATTAGCATAAGTTGAAACAGTCCTGAAATAATTGAGTGGCGGTGCTAACCAAAAACACCCCAAAATTGACGTGAATGGAGTTGCGATTTTCGCCCTACGTGAGATTTAGTATTCAAACTTGGTATTTTTGAACTCCTCTCATGTGTAGAAACTTAAAAATGTTCATCTTATTTGCATAAGTTGAAACAGTCCCGAAATAATTGAGTGGCCGTGCTAACCAAAAACACCCCCAAGTTGACGTGAATGGAGTTGCGATTTTCGCCCTACGTGAGATTTACTATTCAAACTTGGTATTTTTGAACTCCTCTCATGTGTAGAAACTTAAAAATGTTCATCTTATTTGTATAAGTTGAAACAGTCCCGAAATAATTGAGTGGCGGTGCTAACCAAAAACACCCCCAAGTTGACGTGAATGGAGTTGCGATTTTCGCCCTACGTGAGATTTAGTATTCAAACTTGGTATTTTTGAACTCCTCTCATGTGTAGAAACTTAAAAATGTTCATCTTATTTGTATAAGTTGAAACAGTCCCGAAATAATTGAGGGGCGGTGCTAACCAAAAACACCCCCAAGTTGACGTGAATGGAGTTGCGATTTTCGCCCTACGTGAGATTTAGTATTCAAACTTGGTATTTTTGAACTCCCCTCATGTGTAGAAACTCAAAAATGTTCATCTTATTAGCATAAGTTGAAACAGTCCCGAAATAATTGAGTGGCGGTGCTAACCAAAAACACCCCCAAGTTGACGTGAATGGAGTTGCGATTTTCGCCCTACGTGAGATTTACTATTCAAACTTGGTATTTTTGAACTCCCCTCATGTGTAGAAACTCAAAAATGTTCATCTTATTAGCATAAGTTGAAACAGTCCCGAAATAATTGAGTGGCGGTGCTAACCAAAAACACCCCCAAATTGACGTGAATGGAGTTGCGATTTTTGCCCTACGTGAGATTTAGTGTTCAAACTTGGTATTTTTGAACTCCTCTCATGTGTAGAAACTCAAAAATGTTCATCTTATTAGCATAAGTTGAAACAGTCCTGAAATAATTGAGTGGCGGTGCTAACCAAAAACACCCCCAAATTGACGTGAATGGAGTTGCGATTTTCGCCCTACGTGAGATTTAGTGTTCAAACTTGGTATTTTTGAACTCCTCTCATGTGTAGAAACTTAAAAATGTTCATCTTATTAGCATAAGTTGAAACAGTCCCAAAAAAATTGAGTGGCGGTGGTAACCAAAAACACCCCCAAGTTGACGTGAATGGAGTTGCGATTTTCGCCCTACGCGAGATTTAGTGTTCAAACTTGGTATTTTTGAACTCCTCTCATGTGTAGAAACTTAAAAATGTTCATCTTATTAGCATAAGTTGAAACAGTCCCGAAATAATTGAGTGGCGGTGCTAACCAAAAACACCCCCAAATTGACGTGAATGGAGTTGCGATTTTTGCCCTACGTGAGATTTAGTGTTCAAACTTGGTATTTTTGAACTCCCCTCATGTGTAGAAACTCAAAAATGTTCATCTTATTAGCACAAGTTGAAACAGTCCCGAAATAATTGAGTGGCGGTGCTAACCAAAAACACCCCCAAATTGACGTGAATGGAGTTGCGATTTTTGCCCTACGTGAGATTTAGTGTTCAAACTTGGTATTTTTGAACTCCTCTCATGTGTAGAAACTCAAAAATGTTCATCTTATTAGCATAAGTTGAAACAGTCCTGAAATAATTGAGTGGCGGTGCTAACCAAAAACACCCCCAAATTGACGTGAATGGAGTTGCGATTTTCGCCCTACGTGAGATTTAGTATTCAAACTTGGTATTTTTGAACTCCTCTCATGTGTAGAAACTTAAAAATGTTCATCTTATTTGCATAAGTTGAAACAGTCCCGAAATAATTGAGTGGCCGTGCTAACCAAAAACACCCCCAAGTTGACGTGAATGGAGTTGCGATTTTCGCCCTACGTGAGATTTACTATTCAAACTTGGTATTTTTGAACTCCCCTCATGTGTAGAAACTCAAAAATGTTCATCTTATTAGCATAAGTTGAAACAGTCCCGAAATAATTGAGTGGCGGTGCTAACCAAAAACACCCCCAAATTGACGTGAATGGAGTTGCGATTTTTGCCCTACGTGAGATTTAGTGTTCAAACTTGGTATTTTTGAACTCCTCTCATGTGTAGAAACTCAAAAATGTTCATCTTATTAGCATAAGTTGAAACAGTCCTGAAATAATTGAGTGGCGGTGCTAACCAAAAACACCCCCAAATTGACGTGAATGGAGTTGCGATTTTCGCCCTACGTGAGATTTAGTATTCAAACTTGGTATTTTTGAACTCCTCTCATGTGTAGAAACTTAAAAATGTTCATCTTATTTGCATAAGTTGAAACAGTCCCGAAATAATTGAGTGGCCGTGCTAACCAAAAACACCCCCAAGTTGACGTGAATGGAGTTGCGATTTTCGCCCTACGTGAGATTTACTATTCAAACTTGGTATTTTTGAACTCCTCTCATGTGTAGAAACTTAAAAATGTTCATCTTATTTGTATAAGTTGAAACAGTCCCGAAATAATTGAGTGGCGGTGCTAACCAAAAACACCCCCAAGTTGACGTGAATGGAGTTGCGATTTTCGCCCTACGTGAGATTTAGTATTCAAACTTGGTATTTTTGAACTCCTCTCATGTGTAGAAACTTAAAAATGTTCATCTTATTAGCATAAGTTGAAACAGTCCCGAAATAATTGAGTGGCGGTGCTAACCAAAAACACCCCCAAATTGACGTGAATGGAGTTGCGATTTTTGCCCTACGTGAGATTTAGTGTTCAAACTTGGTATTTTTGAACTCCCCTCATGTGTAGAAACTCAAAAATGTTCATCTTATTAGCACAAGTTGAAACAGTCCCGAAATAATTGAGTGGCGGTGCTAACCAAAAACACCCCCAAATTGACGTGAATGGAGTTGCGATTTTTGCCCTACGTGAGATTTAGTGTTCAAACTTGGTATTTTTGAACTCCTCTCATGTGTAGAAACTCAAAAATGTTCATCTTATTAGCATAAGTTGAAACAGTCCTGAAATAATTGAGTGGCGGTGCTAACCAAAAACACCCCCAAATTGACGTGAATGGAGTTGCGATTTTCGCCCTACGTGAGATTTAGTATTCAAACTTGGTATTTTTGAACTCCTCTCATGTGTAGAAACTTAAAAATGTTCATCTTATTTGCATAAGTTGAAACAGTCCCGAAATAATTGAGTGGCCGTGCTAACCAAAAACACCCCCAAGTTGACGTGAATGGAGTTGCGATTTTCGCCCTACGTGAGATTTACTATTCAAACTTGGTATTTTTGAACTCCCCTCATGTGTAGAAACTCAAAAATGTTCATCTTATTAGCATAAGTTGAAACAGTCCCGAAATAATTGAGTGGCGGTGCTAACCAAAAACACCCCCAAATTGACGTGAATGGAGTTGCGATTTTTGCCCTACGTGAGATTTAGTGTTCAAACTTGGTATTTTTGAACTCCTCTCATGTGTAGAAACTCAAAAATGTTCATCTTATTAGCATAAGTTGAAACAGTCCTGAAATAATTGAGTGGCGGTGCTAACCAAAAACACCCCCAAATTGACGTGAATGGAGTTGCGATTTTCGCCCTACGTGAGATTTAGTATTCAAACTTGGTATTTTTGAACTCCTCTCATGTGTAGAAACTTAAAAATGTTCATCTTATTTGCATAAGTTGAAACAGTCCCGAAATAATTGAGTGGCCGTGCTAACCAAAAACACCCCCAAGTTGACGTGAATGGAGTTGCGATTTTCGCCCTACGTGAGATTTACTATTCAAACTTGGTATTTTTGAACTCCTCTCATGTGTAGAAACTTAAAAATGTTCATCTTATTTGTATAAGTTGAAACAGTCCCGAAATAATTGAGTGGCGGTGCTAACCAAAAACACCCCCAAGTTGACGTGAATGGAGTTGCGATTTTCGCCCTACGTGAGATTTAGTATTCAAACTTGGTATTTTTGAACTCCCCTCATGTGTAGAAACTCAAAAATGTTCATCTTATTAGCATAAGTTGAAACAGTCCCGAAATAATTGAGTGGCGGTGCTAACCAAAAACACCCCCAAATTGACGTGAATGGAGTTGCGATTTTTGCCCTACGTGAGATTTAGTGTTCAAACTTGGTATTTTTGAACTCCTCTCATGTGTAGAAACTTAAAAATGTTTATCTTATTAGCATAAGTTGAAACAGTCCCGAAATAATTGAGTGGCGGTGCTAACCAAAAACACCCCCAAGTTGACGTGAATGGAGTGGCGATTTTCGCCCTACGCGAGATTTAGTGTTCAAACTTGGTATTTTTGAACTCCTCTCATGTGTAGAAACCTAAAAATGTTCATCTTATTAGCATAAGTTGAAACAGTCCCGAAATAATTGAGTGGCGGTGCTAACCAAAAACACCCCCAAGTTGACGTGAATGGAGTGGCGATTTTCGCCCTACGCGAGATTTAGTGTTCAAACTTGGTATTTTTGAACTCCTCTCATGTGTAGAAACCTAAAAATGTTCATCTTATTAGCATAAGTTGAAACAGTCCCGAAATAATTGAGTGGCGGTGCTAACCAAAAACACCCCCAATTTGACGTGAATGGAGTTGCGATTTTCGCCCTACGTGGGATTTACTATTCAAACTTGGTATTTTTGAACTCCTCTCATGTGTAGAAACTTAAAAATGTTTATCTTATTTGCATAAGTTGAAACAGTCCCGAAATAATTGAGTGGCCGTGCTAACCAAAAACACCCCCAAGTTGACGTGAATGGAGTTGCGATTTTCGCCCTACGTGAGATTTACTATTCAAACTTGGTATTTTTGAACTCCTCTCATGTGTAGAAACTTAAAAATGTTCATCTTATTTGTATAAGTTGAAACAGTCCCGAAATAATTGAGTGGCGGTGCTAACCAAAAACACCCCCAAGTTGACGTGAATGGAGTTGCGATTTTCGCCCTACGTGAGATTTAGTATTCAAACTTGGTATTTTTGAACTCCTCTCATGTGTAGAAACTTAAAAATGTTCATCTTATTTGTATAAGTTGAAACAGTCCCGAAATAATTGAGGGGCGGTGCTAACCAAAAACACCCCCAAGTTGACGTGAATGGAGTTGCGATTTTCGCCCTACGTGAGATTTAGTATTCAAACTTGGTATTTTTGAACTCCCCTCATGTGTAGAAACTCAAAAATGTTCATCTTATTAGCATAAGTTGAAACAGTCCCGAAATAATTGAGTGGCGGTGCTAACCAAAAACACCCCCAAATTGACGTGAATGGAGTTGCGATTTTTGCCCTACGTGAGATTTAGTGTTCAAACTTGGTATTTTTGAACTCCTCTCATGTGTAGAAACTTAAAAATGTTTATCTTATTAGCATAAGTTGAAACAGTCCCGAAATAATTGAGTGGCGGTGCTAACCAAAAACACCCCCAAGTTGACGTGAATGGAGTGGCGATTTTCGCCCTACGCGAGATTTAGTGTTCAAACTTGGTATTTTTGAACTCCTCTCATGTGTAGAAACCTAAAAATGTTCATCTTATTAGCATAAGTTGAAACAGTCCCGAAATAATTGAGTGGCGGTGCTAACCAAAAACACCCCCAAGTTGACGTGAATGGAGTGGCGATTTTCGCCCTACGCGAGATTTAGTGTTCAAACTTGGTATTTTTGAACTCCTCTCATGTGTAGAAACCTAAAAATGTTCATCTTATTAGCATAAGTTGAAACAGTCCCGAAATAATTGAGTGGCGGTGCTAACCAAAAACACCCCCAATTTGACGTGAATGGAGTTGCGATTTTCGCCCTACGTGGGATTTAGTGTTCAAACTTGGTATTTTTGAACTTCTCTCATGTGTAGAAACTCAAAAATGTTCATCTTATTAGCATAACTTGAAACAGTCCCGAAATAATTGAGTGGCGGTGCTAACCAAAAACACCCCCAAGTTGACGTGAATGGAGTTGCGATTTTCGCCCTACGTGGGATTTAGTGTTCAAACTTGGTATTTTTGAACTCCTCTCATGTGTAGAAACGTGAATGGAGTTGCGATTTTCGCCCTACGTGAGATTTAGTGATCAAACTTGGTATTTTTGAACTCCTCTCATGTGTAGAAACTTAAAAATGTTTATCTTATTAGCATAAGTTGAAACAGTCCCGAAATAATTGAGTGGCGGTGCTAACCAAAAACACCCCCAAGTTGACGTGAATGGAGTGGCGATTTTCGCCCTACGCGAGATTTAGTGTTCAAACTTGGTATTTTTGAACTCCTCTCATGTGTAGAAACCTAAAAATGTTCATCTTATTAGCATAAGTTGAAACAGTCCCGAAATAATTGAGTGGCGGTGCTAACCAAAAACACCCACAAATTGACGTGAATGGAGTTGCGATTTTCGCCCTACGTGAGATTTAGTATTCAAACTTGGTATTTTTGAACTCCTCTCATGTGTAGAAACTTAAAAATGTTCATCTTATTTGTATAAGTTGAAACAGTCCCGAAATAATTGAGGGGCGGTGCTAACCAAAAACACCCCCAAGTTGACGTGAATGGAGTTGCGATTTTCGCCCTACGTGAGATTTAGTATTCAAACTTGGTATTTTTGAACTCCCCTCATGTGTAGAAACTCAAAAATGTTCATCTTATTAGCATAAGTTGAAACAGTCCCGAAATAATTGAGTGGCGGTGCTAACCAAAAACACCCCCAAATTGACGTGAATGGAGTTGCGATTTTTGCCCTACGTGAGATTTAGTGTTCAAACTTGGTATTTTTGAACTCCTCTCATGTGTAGAAACTTAAAAATGTTTATCTTATTAGCATAAGTTGAAACAGTCCCGAAATAATTGAGTGGCGGTGCTAACCAAAAACACCCCCAAGTTGACGTGAATGGAGTGGCGATTTTCGCCCTACGCGAGATTTAGTGTTCAAACTTGGTATTTTTGAACTCCTCTCATGTGTAGAAACCTAAAAATGTTCATCTTATTAGCATAAGTTGAAACAGTCCCGAAATAATTGAGTGGCGGTGCTAACCAAAAACACCCCCAAGTTGACGTGAATGGAGTGGCGATTTTCGCCCTACGCGAGATTTAGTGTTCAAACTTGGTATTTTTGAACTCCTCTCATGTGTAGAAACCTAAAAATGTTCATCTTATTAGCATAAGTTGAAACAGTCCCGAAATAATTGAGTGGCGGTGCTAACCAAAAACACCCCCAATTTGACGTGAATGGAGTTGCGATTTTCGCCCTACGTGGGATTTAGTGTTCAAACTTGGTATTTTTGAACTTCCCTCATGTGTAGAAACTCAAAAATGTTCATCTTATTAGCATACGTTGAAACAGTCCCGAAATAATTGAGTGGCGGTGCTAACCAAAAACACCCCCAAGTTGACGTGAATGGAGTTGCGATTTTCGCCCTACGTGGGATTTAGTGTTCAAACTTGGTATTTTTGAACTCCTCTCATGTGTAGAAACGTGAATAGAGTTGCGATTTTCGCCCTACGTGAGATTTAGTGTTCAAACTTGGTATTTTTGAACTCCTCTCATGTGTAGAAACTTAAAATGTTTATCTTATTAGCATAAGTTGAAACAGTCCCGAAATAATTGAGTGGCGGTGCTAACCAAAAACACCCCCAAGTTGACGTGAATGGAGTGGCGATTTTCGCCCTACGCGAGATTTAGTGTTCAAACTTGGTATTTTTGAACTCCTCTCATGTGTAGAAACTCAAAAATGTTCATCTTATTAGCATAAGTTGAAACAGTCCTGAAATAATTAAGTGGCGGTGCTAACCAAAAACACCCCCAAATTGACGTGAATGGAGTTGCGATTTTCGCCCTACGTGAGATTTAGTATTCAAACTTGGTATTTTTGAACTCCTCTCATGTGTAGAAACTTAAAAATGTTCATCTTATTTGTATAAGTTGAAACAGTCCCGAAATAATTGAGTGGCGGTGCTAACCAAAAACACCCCCAAGTTGACGTGAATGGAGTTGCGATTTTCGCCCTACGTGAGATTTAGTATTCAAACTTGGTATTTTTGAACTCCCCTCATGTGTAGAAACTCAAAAATGTTCATCTTATTAGCATGAGTTGAAACAGTCCCGAAATAATTGAGTGGCGGTGCTAACCAAAAACACCCCCAATTTGACGTGAATGGAGTTGCGATTTTTGCCCTACGTGAGATTTAGTGTTCAAACTTGGTATTTTTGAACTCCTCTCATGTGTAGAAACTTAAAAATGTTTATCTTATTAGCATAAGTTGAAACAGTCCCGAATAATTGAGTGGCGGTGCTAACCAAAAACACCCCCAAGTTGACGTGAATGGAGTGGCGATTTTCGCCCTACGCGAGATTTAGTGTTCAAACTTGGTATTTTTGAACTCCTCTCATGTGTAGAAACCAAAAAATGTTCATCTTATTAGCATAAGTTGAAACAGTCCCGAAATAATTGAGTGGCGGTGCTAACCAAAAACACCCCCAAGTTGACGTGAATGGAGTTGCGATTTTCGCCCTACGTGAGATTTAGTATTCAAACTTGGTATTTTTGAACTCCCCTCATGTGTAGAAACTCAAAAATGTTCATCTTATTAGCATGAGTTGAAACAGTCCGAAATAATTGAGTGGCGGTGCTAACCAAAAACACCCCCAATTTGACGTGAATGGAGTTGCGATTTTTGCCCTACGTGAGATTTAGTGTTCAAACTTGGTATTTTTGAACTCCTCTCATGTGTAGAAACTTAAAAATGTTTATCTTATTAGCATAAGTTGAAACAGTCCCGAAATAATTGAGTGGCGGTGCTAACCAAAACACCCCCAAGTTGACGTGAATGGAGTGGCGATTTTCGCCCTACGCGAGATTTAGTGTTCAAACTTGGTATTTTTGAACTCCTCTCATGTGTAGAAACCAAAAAATGTTCATCTTATTAGCATAAGTTGAAACAGTCCCGAAATAATTGAGTGGCGGTGCTAACCAAAAACACCCCCAAGTTGACGTGAATGGAGTGGCGATTTTCGCCCTACGCGAGATTTAGTGTTCAAACTTGGTATTTTTGAACTCCTCTCATGTGTAGAAACCTAAAAATGTTCATCTTATTAGCATAAGTTGAAACAGTCCCGAAATAATTGAGTGGCGGTGCTAACCAAAAACACCCCCAATTTGACGTGAATGGAGTTGCGATTTTCGCCCTACGTGGGATTTAGTGTTCAAACTTGGTATTTTTGAACTTCTCTCATGTGTAGAAACTCAAAAATGTTCATCTTATTAGCATAAGTTGAAACAGTCCCGAAATAATTGAGTGGCGGTGCTAACCAAAAACACCCCCAAGTTGACGTGAATGGAGTTGCGATTTTCGCCCTACGTGGGATTTAGTGTTCAAACTTGGTATTTTTGAACTCCTCTCATGTGTAGAAACGTGAATGGAGTTGCGATTTTCGCCCTACGTGAGATTTAGTGTTCAAACTTGGTATTTTTGAACTCCTCTCATGTGTAGAAACTTAAAAATGTTTATCTTATTAGCATAAGTTGAAACAGTCCCGAAATAATTGAGTGGCGGTGCTAACCAAAAACACCCCCAAGTTGACGTGAATGGAGTGGCGATTTTCGCCCTACGCGAGATTTAGTGTTCAAACTTGGTATTTTTGAACTCCTCTCATGTGTAGAAACCTAAAAATGTTCATCTTATTAGCATAAGTTGAAACAGTCCCGAAATAATTGAGTGGCGGTGCTAACCAAAAACACCCACAAATTGACGTGAATGGAGTTGCGATTTTTGCCCTACGTGAGATTTAGTGTTCAAACTTGGTATTTTTGAACTCCCCTCATGTGTAGAAACTCAAAAATGTTCATCTTATTAGCATAAGTTGAAACAGTCCCGAAATAATTGAGTGGCGGTGCTAACCAAAAACACCCCCAACGTGAATGGAGTTGCGATTTTTGCCCTACGTGAGATTTAGTGTTCAAACTTGGTATTTTTGAACTCCTCTCATGTGTAGAAACTCAAAAATGTTCATCTTATTAGCATAAGTTGAAACAGTCCTGAAATAATTAAGTGGCGGTGCTAACCAAAAACACCCCCAAATTGACGTGAATGGAGTTGCGATTTTCGCCCTACGTGAGATTTAGTATTCAAACTTGGTATTTTTGAACTCCTCTCATGTGTAGAAACTTAAAAATGTTCATCTTATTTGTATAAGTTGAAACAGTCCCGAAATAATTGAGTGGCGGTGCTAACCAAAAACACCCCCAAGTTGACGTGAATGGAGTTGCGATTTTCGCCCTACGTGAGATTTAGTATTCAAACTTGGTATTTTTGAACTCCCCTCATGTGTAGAAACTCAAAAATGTTCATCTTATTAGCATGAGTTGAAACAGTCCCGAAATAATTGAGTGGCGGTGCTAACCAAAAACACCCCCAAGTTGACGTGAATGGAGTTGCGATTTTCGCCCTACGTGAGATTTAGTATTCAAACTTGGTATTTTTGAACTCCCCTCATGTGTAGAAACTCAAAAATGTTCATCTTATTAGCATAAGTTGAAACAGTCCCGAAATAATTGAGTGGCGGTGCTAACCAAAAACACCCCCAAATTGACGTGAATGGAGTTGCGATTTTTGCCCTACGTGAGATTTAGTGTTCAAACTTGGTATTTTTGAACTCCTCTCATGTGTAGAAACTCAAAAATGTTCATCTTATTAGCATAAGTTGAAACAGTCCTGAAATAATTGAGTGGCGGTGCTAACCAAAAACACCCCCAAATTGACGTGAATGGAGTTGCGATTTTCGCCCTACGTGAGATTTAGTATTCAAACTTGGTATTTTTGAACTCCTCTCATGTGTAGAAACTCAAAAATGTGCATCTTATTAGCATAAGTTGAAACAGTCCCGAAATAATTGAGTGGCGGTGCTAACCAAAAACACCCCCAAGTTGACGTGAATGGAGTTGCGATTTTCGCCCTACGTGAGATTTAGTGTTCAAACTTGGTATTTTTGAACTCCTCTCATGTGTAGAAACTCAAAAATGTTCATCTTATTAGCATAAGTTGAAACAGTCCCGAAATAATTGAGTGGCGGTGCTAACCAAAAACACCCCCAAGTTGACGTGAATGGAGTTGCGATTTTCGCCCTACGTGAGATTTAGTGTTCAAACTTGGTATTTTTGAACTCCCCTCATGTGTAGAAACTCAAAATGTTCATCTTATTAGCATAAGTTGAAACAGTCCCGAAATAATTGAGTGGCGGTGCTAACCAAAAACACCCCAAGTTGACGTGAATGGAGTTGCGATTTTCGCCCTACGTGAGATTTAGTGTTCAAACTTGGTATTTTTGAACTCCTCTCATGTGTAGAAACTCAAAAATGTGCATCTTATTAGCATAAGTTGAAACAGTCCCGAAATAATTGAGTGGCGGTGCTAACCAAAACACCCCCAAGTTGACGTGAATGGAGTTGCGATTTTCGCCCTACGTGAGATTTAGTGTTCAAACTTGGTATTTTTGAACTCCTCTCATGTGTAGAAACTCAAAAATGTTCATCTTATTAGCATAAGTTGAAACAGTCCCGAAATAATTGAGTGGCGGTGCTAACCAAAAACACCCCCAAGTTGACGTGAATGGAGTTGCGATTTTCGCCCTACGTGGGATTTAGTGTTCAAACTTGGTATTTTTGAACTCCTCTCATGTGTAGAAACTAAAAAATGTTCATCTTATTAGCATAAGTTGAAACAGTCCCGAAATAATTGAGTGGCGGTGCTAACCAAAAACACCCCCAAATTGACGTGAATGGAGTTGCGATTTTTGCCCTACGTGAGATTTAGTGTTCAAACTTGGTATTTTTGAACTCCTCTCATGTGTAGAAACTCAAAAATGTTCATCTTATTAGCATAAGTTGAAACAGTCCTGAAATAATTGAGTGGCGGTGCTAACCAAAAACACCCCCAAATTGACGTGAATGGAGTTGCGATTTTCGCCCTACGTGAGATTTAGTACTCAAACTTGGTATTTTTGAACTCCTCTCATGTGTAGAAACTTAAAAATGTGCATCTTATTAGCATAAGTTGAAACAGTCCCGAAATAATTGAGTGGCGGTGCTAACCAAAAACACCCCAAGTTGACGTGAATGGAGTTGCGATTTTCGCCCTACGTGAGATTTAGTGTTCAAACTTGATATTTTTGAACTCCTCTCATGTGTAGAAACTCGTAAATGTTCATCTTATTAGGATAAGTTGAAACAGTCCCGAAATAATTGAGTGGCGGTGCTAACCAAAAACACCCCCAAGTTGACGTGAATGGAGTTGCGATTTTCGCCCTACGTGGGATTTAGTGTTCAAACTTGGTATTTTTGAACTTCTCTCATGTGTAGAAACTCAAAAATGTTCATCTTATTAGCATAAGTTGAAACAGTCCCGAAATAATTGAGTGGCGGTGCTAACCAAAACACCCCCAAATTGACGTGAATGGAGTTGCGATTTTCGCCCTACGTGAGATTTAGTATTCAAACTTGGTATTTTTGAACTCCTCTCATGTGTAGAAACGTGAATGGAGTTGCGATTTTCGCCCTACGTGAGATTTAGTGTTCAAACTTGGTATTTTGAACTCCTCTCATGTGTAGAAACTTAAAAATGTTTATCTTATTAGAATAAGTTGAAACAGTCCCGAAATAATTGAGTGGCGGTGCTAACCAAAAACACCCCCAAATTGACGTGAATGGAGTTGCGATTTTTGCCCTACGTGAGATTTAGTGTTCAAACTTGGTATTTTTGAACTCCCCTCATGTGTAGAAACTCAAAAATGTTCATCTTATTAGCATAAGTTGAAACCGTCCCGAAATAATTGAGTGGCGGTGCTACCAAAACACCCCCAAATTGACGTGAATGGAGTTGCGATTTTCGCCCTACGTGAGATTTAGTATTCAAACTTGGTATTTTTGAACTCCTCTCATGTGTAGAAACTTAAAAATGTTTATCTTATTTGCATAAGTTGAAACAGTCCCGAAATAATTGAGTGGCCGTGCTAACCAAAAACACCCCCAAGTTGACGTGAATGGAGTTGCGATTTTCGCCCTACGTGAGATTTAGTATTCAAACGTGGTATTTTTGAACTCCTCTCATGTGTAGAAACTTAAAAATGTTCATCTTATTTGTATAAGTTGAAACAGTCCCGAAATAATTGAGTGGCGGTGCTAACCAAAAACACCCCCAAGTTGACGTGAATGGAGTTGCGATTTTCGCCCTACGTGAGATTTAGTATTCAAACTTGGTATTTTTGAACTCCTCTCATGTGTAGAAACTTAAAAATGTTCATCTTATTTGCATAAGTTGAAACAGTCCCGAAATAATTGAGTGGCGGTGCTAACCAAAAACACCCCCAAGTTGACGTGAATGGAGTTGCGATTTTCGCCCTACGTGAGATTTAGTATTCAAACTTGGTATTTTTGAACTCCCCTCATGTGTAGAAACTCAAAAATGTTCATCTTATTAGCATAAGTTGAAACAGTCCCGAAATAATTGAGTGGCGGTGCTAACCAAAAACACCCCCAAATTGACGTGAATGGAGTTGCGATTTTTGCCCTAAAACATTACCTTGGTACAAAAATTGGACAATCTGTCCACTTTCTGTCCCCAAGGATGTTGAAAACATTTCTTCGGGACAAAAATTGGACAACCTGTTTACTTTTTGTCTTCAGGAAACCAACTGGACAATCTGTCCACCTTTTGTCCTCAAGGATGTTGAAAACATTACCTTGGGACAAAAATTGGACAATCTGTCCACTTTCTGTCCCCAAGGATGTTGAAAACATTTCTTCGGGACAAAAATTGGACAACCTGTTTACTTTTTGTCTTCAGGAAACCAACTGGACAATCTGTCCATCTTTTGTCCTCAAGGATGTTGAAAACATTACCTCGGGACAAAAATTGGACAATCTGTCCACTTTTTGTCCTCAAGGATGTTGAAAACATTTCCTCGGGACAAAAATTGGACAACCTGTTTACTTTTTGTCTTCAGGAAACCAACTGGACAATCTGTCCACCTTTTGTCCCCAAGGATGTTGAAAACATTTCTTCGGGACAAAAATTGGACAACCTGTTTACTTTTTGTCTTCAGGAAACCAACTGGACAATCTGTCCACCTTTTGTCCTCAAGGATGTTGAAAACATTACCTTGGGGACAAAAATTGGACAATCTGTCCACTTTTTGTCCCCAAGGATGTTGAAAACATTTCTTCGGGACAAAAATTGGACAACCTGTTTACTTTTTGTCTTCAGGAAACCAACTGGACAATCTGTCCATCTTTTGTCCTCAAGGATGTTGAAAACATTACCTCGGGACAAAAATTGGACAATCTGTCCACTTTTTGTCTTCAGGAAACCAACTGGACAATCTGTCCACCTTTTGTCCTCAAGGATGTTGAAAACATTACCTCGGGACAAAAAGTGGACAACCTGTTTACTTTTTGTCTTCAAGAAACAAACTGGACAATCTGTCCACTTTTTGTCCTCAAGGATGTTGAAAACATTTCCTCGGGACAAAAATTGGACAACTTGTTTAATTTTTGTCTTCAGGAAACAAACTGGACAATCTGTCCACTTTTTGTCCTCAAGGATATTGAAAAACTTTCCTCGGGACAAAAATTGGACAACATGTTAACTGTTTGTCTTCAGGAAACAAACTGGACAATCTGTCCACTTTTTGTCCTCAAGGATATTGAAAAACTTTCCTCGGGACAAAAATTGGACAACCTGTTTACTTTTTGTCTTCAGGAAACAAACTGGACAATCTGTCCACCTTTTGTCCTCAAGGATCTCGAAAAAGATTCCTCAGGACAAAAATTGGACAACCTGTTAACTCTTTGTCTTCAGGAAACAAACTGGACAATCTGTCCACTTTTTGTCCTCAAGGATGTTGAAAACATTACCTTGGGACAAAAAGTGGACAACCTGTTTACTTTTTGTCTTCAGGAAACACACTGGACAATCTGTCCACTTTTTGTCCTCAAGGATGTTGAAAACATTTCCTCGGGACAAAAATTGGACAACCTGTTTAATTTTTGTCTTCAGGAAACCAACTGGACTGGACAATCTGCCCACCTTTTGTCCTCAAGGATGTTGAAAACATTACCTCGGGACAAAAATTGGACAATCTGTTCACTTTTTGTCCTCAAGGATGTTGAAAACATTTCCTCGGGACAAAAATTGGACAACCTGTTAACTCTTTGTCTTCAGGAAACCAACTGGACAATCTGTCCACTTTTTGTCCTCAAGGATGTTGAAAACATTACCTTGGGACAAAAAGTGGACAACCTGTTTACTTTCTGTCCCCAAGGATGTTGAAAACATTTCTTCGGGACAAAAGTTGGACAACCTGTTTACTTTTTGTCTTCAGGAAACCAACTGGACAATCTGTCCACCTTTTGTCCTCAAGGATGTTGAAAACATTACCTTGGGACAAAAATTGGACAATCTGTCCACTTTCTGTCCCCAAGGATGTTGAAAACATTTCTTCGGGACAAAAATTGGACAACCTGTTTACTTTTTGTCTTCAGGAAACCAACTGGACAATCTGTCCACCTTTTGTCCTCAAGGATGTTGAAAACATTACCTTGGGACAAAATTGGACAATCTGTCCACTTTCTGTCCCCAAGGATGTTGAAAACATTTCCTCGGGACAAAAATTGGACAACCTGTTTACTTTTTGTATTCAGGAAACAATATAATAATAATCTTTTACGGCAACTATTTCAGCCGTGTGCTTTATTGAGAAAATTACATAATCACACACAAATCATATATCAACCGTAGAAGGACTGTCCGTAGAGGGGTGGAGATAGGCATGGGTGAGCTTTGTAACCAGCTCATGCGGTCCGCCAGACAGATACCGCGGCGAGCGGGGATCGAACCCAGGTCTGTGGAGCGACAGCCGAACGCTAACCACTTGACCACTCGGCCAAACTGGACAATCTGTCCACTTTTTGTCCTCAAGGATGTTGAAAACATTACCTCGGGACAAAAATTGGACAATCTGTTCACTTTTTGTCGTCCAGGATGTTGAAAACATTTCCTCGGAACAGAAATTGGACGACCTGTTCACTTTTTGTCTTCAGGAAACCAACTGGACAATCTGTCCACCTTTTGTCCTCAAGGATGTTGAAAACATTACCTTGGTACAAAAATTGGACAATCTGTCCACTTTCTGTCCCCAAGGATGTTGAAAACATTTCTTCGGGACAAAAATTGGACAACCTGTTTACTTTTTGTCTTCAGGAAACCAACTGGACAATCTGTCCACCTTTTGTCCTCAAGGATGTTGAAAACATTACCTTGGGACAAAAATTGGACAATCTGTCCACTTTCTGTCCCCAAGGATGTTGAAAACATTTCTTCGGGACAAAAATTGGACAACCTGTTTACTTTTTGTCTTCAGGAAACCAACTGGACAATCTGTCCATCTTTTGTCCTCAAGGATGTTGAAAACATTACCTCGGGACAAAAATTGGACAATCTGTCCACTTTTTGTCCTCAAGGATGTTGAAAACATTTCCTCGGGACAAAAATTGGACAACCTGTTTACTTTTTGTCTTCAGGAAACCAACTGGACAATCTGTCCACCTTTTGTCCTCAAGGATGTTGAAAACATTACCTCGGGACAAACAGTGGACAACCTGTTTACTTTTTGTCTTCAGGAAACAAACTGGACAATCTGTCCACTTTTTGTCCTCAAGGATGTTGAAAACATTTCCTCGGGACAAAAATTGGACAACTTGTTTAATTTTTGTCTTCAGGAAACAAACTGGACAATCTGTCCACTTTTTGTCCTCAAGGATGTTGAAAACATTACCTTGGGACAAAAAGTGGACAACCTGTTTACTTTTTGTCTTCAGGAAACACACTGGACAATCTGTCCACTTTTTGTCCTCAAGGATGTTGAAAACATTTCCTCGGGACAAAAATTGGACAACCTGTTTAATTTTTGTCTTCAGGAAACCAACTGGACTGGACAATCTGCCCACCTTTTGTCCTCAAGGATGTTGAAAACATTACCTCGGGACAAAAATTGGACAATCTGTTCACTTTTTGTCCTCAAGGATGTTGAAAACATTTCCTCGGGACAAAAATTGGACAACCTGTTAACTCTTTGTCTTCAGGAAACCAACTGGACAATCTGTCCACTTTTTGTCCTCAAGGATGTTGAAAACATTACCTTGGGACAAAAAGTGGACAACCTGTTTACTTTCTGTCCCCAAGGATGTTGAAAACATTTCTTCGGGACAAAAGTTGGACAACCTGTTTACTTTTTGTCTTCAGGAAACCAACTGGACAATCTGTCCACCTTTTGTCCTCAAGGATGTTGAAAACATTACCTTGGGACAAAAATTGGACAACCTGTTTACTTTTTGTCTTCAAGAAACAAACTGGACAATCTGTCCACTTTTTGTCCTCAAGGATGTTGAAAACATTTCCTCGGGACAAAAATTGGACAACTTGTTTAATTTTTGTCTTCAGGAAACCAACTGGACAATCTGTCCACCTTTTGTCCTCAAGGATGTTGAAAACATTTCCTCGGGACAAAAATTGGACAACCTGTTTACTTTTTGTCTTCAGGAAACAATATAATAATAATCTTTTACGGCAACTATTTCAGCCGTGTGCTTTATTGAGAAAATTACATAATCACACACAAATCATATATCAACCGTAGAAGGACTGTCCGTAGAGGGGTGGAGATAGGCATGGGTGAGCTTTGTAACCAGCTCATGCGGTCCGCCAGACAGATACCGCGGCGAGCGGGGATCGAACCCAGGTCTGTGGAGCGACAGCCGAACGCTAACCACTTGACCACTCGGCCAAACTGGACAATCTGTCCACTTTTTGTCCTCAAGGATGTTGAAAACATTTCCTCGGAACAAAAATTGGACGACCTGTTCACTTTTTGTCTTCAGGAAACCAACTGGACAATCTGTCCACCTTTTGTCCTCAAGGATGTTGAAAACATTACCTTGGTACAAAAATTGGACAATCTGTCCACTTTATGTCCTCAAGGATGTTGAAAACATTTCTTCGGGACAAAAATTGGACAACCTGTTTACTTTTTGTCTTCAGGAAACCAACTGGACAATCTGTCCACCTTTTGTCCTCAAGGATGTTGAAAACATTACCTTGGGACAAAAATTGGACAATCTGTTCACTTTTTGTCGTCCAGGATGTTGAAAACATTTCCTCGGAACAGAAATTGGACGACCTGTTCACTTTTTGTCTTCAGGAAACCAACTGGACAATCTGTCCACCTTTTGTCCTCAAGGATGTTGAAAACATTACCTTGGTACAAAAATTGGACAATCTGTCCACTTTCTGTCCCCAAGGATGTTGAAAACATTTCTTCGGGACAAAAATTGGACAACCTGTTTACTTTTTGTCTTCAGGAAACCAACTGGACAATCTGTCCACCTTTTGTCCTCAAGGATGTTGAAAACATTACCTTGGGACAAAAATTGGACAATCTGTCCACTTTCTGTCCCCAAGGATGTTGAAAACATTTCTTCGGGACAAAAATTGGACAACCTGTTTACTTTTTGTCTTCAGGAAACCAACTGGACAATCTGTCCATCTTTTGTCCTCAAGGATGTTGAAAACATTACCTCGGGACAAAAATTGGACAATCTGTCCACTTTTTGTCCTCAAGGATGTTGAAAACATTTCCTCGGGACAAAAATTGGACAACCTGTTTACTTTTTGTCTTCAGGAAACCAACTGGACAATCTGTCCACCTTTTGTCCTCAAGGATGTTGAAAACATTACCTCGGGACAAACAGTGGACAACCTGTTTACTTTTTGTCTTCAGGAAACAAACTGGACAATCTGTCCACTTTTTGTCCTCAAGGATGTTGAAAACATTTCCTCGGGACAAAAATTGGACAACTTGTTTAATTTTTGTCTTCAGGAAACAAACTGGACAATCTGTCCACTTTTTGTCCTCAAGGATGTTGAAAACATTACCTTGGGACAAAAAGTGGACAACCTGTTTACTTTTTGTCTTCAGGAAACACACTGGACAATCTGTCCACTTTTTGTCCTCAAGGATGTTGAAAACATTTCCTCGGGACAAAAATTGGACAACCTGTTTAATTTTTGTCTTCAGGAAACCAACTGGACTGGACAATCTGCCCACCTTTTGTCCTCAAGGATGTTGAAAACATTACCTCGGGACAAAAATTGGACAATCTGTTCACTTTTTGTCCTCAAGGATGTTGAAAACATTTCCTCGGACAAAAATTGGACAACCTGTTAACTCTTTGTCTTCAGGAAACCAACTGGACAATCTGTCCACTTTTTGTCCTCAAGGATGTTGAAAACATTACCTTGGGACAAAAAGTGGACAACCTGTTTACTTTCTGTCCCCAAGGATGTTGAAAACATTTCTTCGGGCAAAAGTTGGACAACCTGTTTACTTTTTGTCTTCAGGAAACCAACTGGACAATCTGTCCACCTTTTGTCCTCAAGGATGTTGAAAACATTACCTTGGAACAAAAATTGGACAACCTGTTTACTTTTTGTCTTCAAGAAACAAACTGGACAATCTGTCCACTTTTGTCCTCAAGGATGTTGAAAACATTTCCTCGGGACAAAAATTGGACAACTTGTTTAATTTTGTCTTCAGGAAACCAACTGGACAATCTGTCCACCTTTTGTCCTCAAGGATGTTGAAAACATTTCCTCGGGACAAAAATTGGACAACCTGTTTACTTTTTGTCTTCAGGAAACAATATAATAATAATCTTTTACGGCAACTATTTCAGCCGTGTGCTTTATTGAGAAAATTACATAATCACACACAAATCATATATCAACCGTAGAAGGGACTGTCCGTAGAGGGGTGGAGATAGGCATGGGTGAGCTTTGTAACCAGCTCATGCGGTCCGCCAGACAGATACCGCGGCGAGCGGGGATCGAACCCAGGTCTGTGGAGCGACAGCCGAACGCTAACCACTTGACCACTCGGCCAAACTGGACAATCTGTCCACTTTTTGTCCTCAAGGATGTTGAAAACATTTCCTCGGAACAAAAATTGGACGACCTGTTCACTTTTTGTCTTCAGGAAACCAACTGGACAATCTGTCCACCTTTTGTCCTCAAGGATGTTGAAAACATTACCTTGGTACAAAAATTGGACAATCTGTCCACTTTATGTCCTCAAGGATGTTGAAAACATTTCTTCGGGACAAAAATTGGACAACCTGTTTACTTTTTGTCTTCAGGAAACCAACTGGACAATCTGTCCACCTTTTGTCCTCAAGGATGTTGAAAACATTACCTTGGGACAAAAATTGGACAATCTGTCCACTTTCTGTCCCCAAGGATGTTGAAAACATTTCTTCGGGACAAAAATTGGACAACCTGTTTACTTTTTGTCTTCAGGAAACCAACTGGACAATCTGTCCATCTTTTGTCCTCAAGGATGTTGAAAACATTACCTCGGGACAAAAATTGGACAATCTGTCCACTTTTTGTCCTCAAGGATGTTGAAAACATTTCCTCGGGACAAAAATTGGACAACCTGTTTACTTTTTGTCTTCAGGAAACCAACTGGACAATCTGTCCACCTTTTGTCCTCAAGGATGTTGAAAACATTACCTCGGGACAAACAGTGGACAACCTGTTTACTTTTTGTCTTCAGGAAACAAACTGGACAATCTGTCCACTTTTTGTCCTCAAGGATGTTGAAAACATTTCCTCGGGACAAAAATTGGACAACTTGTTTAATTTTTGTCTTCAGGAAACCAACTGGACAATCTGTCCACCTTTTGTCCTCAAGGATGTTGAAAACATTTCCTCGGGACAAAAATTGGACAACCTGTTTACTTTTTGTCTTCAGAAACAATATAATAATAATCTTTTACGGCAACTATTTCAGCCGTGTGCTTTATTGAGAAAATTACATAATCACACACAAATCATATATCAACCGTAGAAGGACTGTCCGTAGAGGGGTGGAGATAGGCATGGGTGAGCTTTGTAACCAGCTCATGCGGTCCGCCAGACAGATACCGCGGCGAGCGGGGATCGAACCCAGGTCTGTGGAGCGACAGCCGAACGCTAACCACTTGACCACTCGGCCAAACTGGACAATCTGTCCACTTTTTGTCCTCAAGGATATTGAAAAACTTTCCTCGGGACAAAAATTGGACAACCTGTTTACTTTTTGTCTTCAGGAAACCAACTGGACTGGACAATCTGCCCACCTTTTGTCCTCAAGGATGTTGAAAACATTACCTCGGGACAAAAATTGGACAATCTGTTCACTTTTTGTCCTCAAGGATGTTGAAAACATTTCCTCGGGACAAAAATTGGACGACCTGTTCACTTTTTGTCTTCAGGAAACCAACTGGACAATCTGTCCACCTTTTGTCCTCAAGGATGTTGAAAACATTACCTTGGGACAAAAATTGGACAATCTGTCCACTTTCTGTCCCCAAGGATGTTGAAAACATTTCTTCGGGACAAAAATTGGACAACCTGTTTACTTTTTGTCTTCAGGAAACCAACTGGACAATCTGTCCACCTTTTGTCCTCAAGGATGTTGAAAACATTACCTTGGGACAAAAATTGGACAATCTGTCCACTTTCTGTCCCCAAGGATGTTGAAAACATTTCTTCGGGACAAAAATTGGACAACCTGTTTACTTTTTGTCTTCAGGAAACCAACTGGACAATCTGTCCATCTTTTGTCCTCAAGGATGTTGAAAACATTACCTCGGGACAAAAATTGGACAACCTGTTTA